>NDXB01009439.1:79957-90459 GCA_002631895.1 Agapornis roseicollis
TGAGGTTTGTTTTTTTTCCTTCTACTGATAACTTGCAAAAAAAAAAAAAAAAAAAAATTATTTTACCAAAAGGAAGACAAACAGAGAAGACAGCATTGTCTGATAACTTGGATGCTCAGCAACACATTGGCAGGACAGGGATCTGTTCCTAGATCTGTTCTCACCTCTTTCTCCTTCAGCTTCCCCCTTCATGAATAAAACTAGGTAGAAAAGTTTACAAGCTCTGCACCTCTTGGGGGAATACTGAGTTTAAAAGGATGTAGCTGGTTTGGAATAGTAAATACTCAAGTGTTCAGTCAGAAACTGTGCTGTGCAAAATGCAGAGGACTAGTTAACCTTCTATTGATTTTTAATGCAGCTTTTTGTTTTGGTTCTCAGATTGAATTGGATCTCTGTGCCAGTAAATTATTCCAGTGAGAGTTTAAACGTGCAGTTGTTCATCATGTCTCATTGCATGTAAGATAGAGTGTTTCTCCCACCTGGGAAACTGCTGTTAACCCAAACCTCCAGCTCATAGTTTTCTGGGACTAGCAGTTCTTTAGCTAGAAGGACATTTTGCTGGGAGGTTCAGTGTTGCAATTGGGTAAGCTCAAAACTGGAGATAGGGAATTTCTCTAATGAACTCCTTAGTGGAGTTTCCTCATTAATTGCATCCCAGGTGAGTTAAATGGTAGGCTGATTAAAACCAGAAGGGAATAGCAAGGTGAGGAAGGTAAGACTAGGCAACTGGGGCATCTATAAAAGCAGGCAGAGTTAGACTGCAAGCTTTTTTTCCAGTAGGGTTCATTTGGCAGCTGGCTGGAGTTAGCAGAAGATGAGAGAGACTTTGTTAGTGGTGTATACCACCTACTTCTAGGTACAATTCAGTGGGGAACTTTCTTTGTTGAGTATGGGAGGGGTTTGGCGTTTGCTAGTTCTCTTTTCTCAGATGGAGTCAGGCTCTTCAAAGAACGAAGTTAGTCTCCATATTATCTACCCTTCGGCATTTCTGCATGACTCATCAGTGTACTTAGTTGAATAGAGAACAGTTATCAAGTCAACCACAGGATTTTGCAAACGACCTTAGCATCGTTGTAGGTAACTCAGTCAAACACACCTACTCACCTACTCTTTCTGCAGGTATAAAGGAAGAAAATGCTAGAAATAGGTATGCAGTCTCCTGTGGCTCTATTTGCTATCCTGTGCAGTGAATAAAGGGAAAGCTATAGAAACTCAGCAATATTCTCTTTTCTTATTTTGAAAGACAGAGACTGGAAAAAGATGGCAATATGATCTGATCTAGAAGATCTGCTTGTAAAGAGAAACAGAAAAAAAAGTGGGAAACTGAATGTGCTGCTTTGTTCCTCAACTCTGTTGACAGATGTACACACAAGACAGAAGTACACACAAGACAGAAGTACACACAAGCAGCTTTTACAGCAATCAGGAGTAAGTGATGAGTTTTCTGGTGTTAGGTGGTTTTTTGCCAAGTACAACAAGCTTTTGAGAAAGCGTGAATCTTTCGGCAAGTAACATAAACATTTACAGTTAGGAATATGCATTTGGGAAAAATGAGATATTATGGAAGAGATGACCCTTGAGAAGGAAGCAAGTTTCTTTTTCTGCTTCTTTCCCTATCCTCCTGGAGGACTATGCATAAGACTTTTCCCTTCTGACTTTTTTTCCCATTTGCTTGGAACTGACAGCATAAGGACCTCCTCTGTGTGTACAGCACCCACATCAGCTAGCCTTTTGATTTTCACTGTAGTCTCTAACAAAAACCCAAAAAAACCAATCTTCATACTCTCCTTTTGCTTGGAACTGGAAATCAGTTTTTCTCCTGGACAAACTGCTGGTGTTTTCATCCCTGAGGCATCTATTCTGGCCACTGTTCCTGTTGTTTCCCTCAATGTAGACAAGACTAAGCTTAGAAAAAGGACTGGTGGGACATATGCTCATCAAGCCTCCTGATGCCACTACCTGTGGACCCACCTCACTTTCCATCTATCAGGAGGGTCAGTTTGTCAGATCCAAGTTTTCATCTGTAAGCCACTAAACCATCTAGGTTTCTGTCATACCTCTGAGACACCAGGTTATTGTCTGTTGGTGTAAGTGCTATCTCCTTGTGCTCTGCTAGCCTGAGGAATGAGTGTCTTCAAGCTGAGACAATTTGTTTGTGTTGAGGAGAAATTCCAGAAGCAGCAGTTGGCAGAAAATAACCCCAAGAAAGTGTTTCAAGAGTTGTGGTGCCAAATCCTGGGTGCTAAAGCTGTGTCTGCAACAGGAATTAAAGGCACGCCTGAGCCTGTGGGCTTACTGACCATGCACACTGCACACTAGAAGACACAACCCAAGATATAAAGTGGCCTTGAGGATAAACTCCAAACTCAGGCTTGCTGTCCTAATGTGGACCCATGTGCTCCCATTGTGAGTAGCACAGGCGAAGCTGAGCATGCTACAGCTTTGTGCATCAGGAACTGGGCAAAGCGTCTGGCATAGCCTGCAAGGGGTGTGAAGGGGTTAGGGTCGAGAGCCCTGACAATAACCCAGCAATACAGAGAAGGAAAAGCAAGCCTAAATCTGCTGCTTCTGGAGACAGTACCTCAGCATAAGCAACTGGGAGATGCTCTGCAAATTAGGGATTGGGCTGGTTTCCCTTCACCATACTACACATTTTTGGTGGCCTTAAAATACCTTTAGAAAGTGCAGGATATGGGTATGCAGTCAGAGAATTTTTATGCTGCTGGAAATGTTGTTGTTCCTCCATTGAGCTGCCTTCATTCTCCACTTTCTTCTCCCTTCTGAGATGGAAGTGCACAAGTAAGCATATGTATTATTTGCAGACTTGCATACAGGCCAGATCTCATGGTTGAATTACCAGCCAGCCACTCAGCCTGTCTCAAAGAAATGCTTGCTCTCATGAAACTTTCCAAGCTGGTTTAATCCACCTTGGGTGGCAAACTCCATGTGCTCTTCCCCTGCTGGCACACACTTTGCATTCACCAGAGCCTAAATTAGCTCTGGGTAATTCCAGCAATGCCTCTGTCTGTGGAACAGATTCTGCAGCTGTATGCTGCATGCTCCCTCACTACCTGGGTAGTCTAAGTTCATGGACTGGAGAGCAAAAGGCCAAGAAGGAAAGGGGTGAGCAAGCCAGTTCTTTGGAAATGTTAGCATATCCTTTCTTTCCAAGGCAGGAGACTCAGTGGTTTGAATCAGAGATGCCTCAACAGCTGTATCACTATCACAGGAGGACACCGTAGCTGGGGATTTCTGTCAGGATCAAACGGATTTGTGCTCTTTCCTTCTCGGCAGGGGTGTCTCTTCTTCCTCTGTTCCCCCCTATCTCCAAAGTAGTGTCCCACTTATAGACCTCTTCTGGGACAGGTTGTAGCTGTATCCCTCTTTACATCTATGGGGCCAGGGATACTCTTATGACAGGATTCACCAGAGGGTGCTATTACACATAGCCTTTTACATTTTTCCTAGCCTGGAAGAATAATGGAGCCTTTTAAGGGGACACTGAAATGTTACCGATTTTAAGATGTCAGCTCCTCTTCAGAGTGGGAAGCTGCAAAAAGTAACAGCTTCCTCTCTAATTGTTCCCTTCTAATTGTTGGGGGGTTAATTTTGGTTCGCTTGGTGTTTTCTTATCTGTTGCTCTGGTTTATTATAACTGTCCAACAGGCATCAATTCTTGTTCCAGTTTTCCTCCTGACACCCAAATTCTTAAAGTTTCAGGAGGAGTTTACTGACTGCTTCTGTTCTGGAACTGCTGCAAATAGCAAAACAAGTTGGTTTTGCACTCCTAACCTGCATGGCATGGCCTGGGGTTTTGTTGGGTTTTTTTTTTGGTTGGTTTGGTTTGGGGGTGTGTGTTTCTTTTTTTTTTGTTTGGTTTGTTGGGTTGTTTTTGGGTTTTTGGTGTTTTTTTTTTTGTTTTTTTTTTTTTTTTTTTTTTTTTTTTTTTTTGGTGGTAGAAAACATCTGCATTTGCTATGTCTCCATAGAAAGAAGGATGCTATAGTTTATCTTCATCACCACCATGAAGACTTATGCAGTTTTGCTTGAACCCGGAGGACCAGCTTCATTCTTGGCCAACTGAGGGAGTTAGGGACTGGGTGCAACTGTCGTTGCTGCAGCATGGGGACAAGCAGGCTGAAGTAGGACACATCTGTCAGTTCTGCCTTCCCTGAGAAAAGAAAGAAGGTGGCAAGGATGAGGCTGAGGGTCTGCTGTTCCAGTCAGCCAGGGCAATTTGACAAGCACAGCAAGAAGCATGTTGCAAACGGCTCTCAGCGTTGCAACAGAGACCTGTTTGTTTCCCCTGTTTAATTTGGGAATCATGCATCTGAGCACACTTGGTATGTCTCCATGTGTAAGCTTATACTGCAGCCTATTGATTTCCTTCATCCTTGGCAAGAATATCACAGCAGATTTTGGCTTTGCCTGTAATCTCTTGAGCGGATGAGGATAGTCAGCAAGTTAAGCTCTCGTTTGAATTTCTGTCTGCACTGCCCACATGATGGCTGCTCCTTTGGCTCCATTCTGGAGCCAGTCAGCTGTTTGTTCGGGCAAGAAAACTTAGGTACAGGGCAGGAATGGCTAGTTCCCATCTGTGCTCTGCATCTACAGACAGTGAGGATGAAACTGGTTCCAGGGACGTGGCTATGCAAACCAGATCCAGAATGTGAGCACGTCTCCCAGAAGCTGCATAGGTACAGGCTCTGTTATTTTTGGTATGTATCTGGTTTTAATCTTGAAGCAAGCCCCTGGATGCAGCCACCTGGATCCCCAAAAGTAGTACATGTTGCCTAGAAATATGAGCAGAAGATACTGGATCCATTTCTCTTCCTTCCTGTGCAAGGGCCAACCATAGAAAAGATGAATTTATGGTGAAGAGCTAACATCTTTTTAGGATGACCTTTTTATCACCATATGGCTTTACTGGGAGCAGTGGCCATCCTTGCAGTAGAAAGTTTAGTGCCTATGGCTTCTGCAGAGAGCTATTTTTTGATCACACAACTTTCTTTGCTATGTGGTTTCCTCTGTTTTAGTTTGAAAGTGCTGTCAGTCATTATGTATTTTCCTGCCCCAACTAAACTAACTGTAACAAATGAAAATACAGGTACATATACATTTGTGTAAAGAAATCTTCTCCAAGTCAGCAGATACGAAGGCACCACTGAATTCAGTTCAATTATTTGTATGCTAACCAAAACAGATTTTTCAAAATTACTTTATAGCTTGAATGTCCATGGAAACAAGTGCCCTGAGCCATCAGTAACAGAAGGCAAGCAGTAATCCTAACAGTGGTAGGATAGTTATCAGCTTCTAAGTGATTTTACTTATTTCTTAGAAGAATAATGATTAAACTAAAGACAAGACTCACAATAATACTCCCAGCTGACAGATATCTTTCTAGCTTATTCTGACTGGAAAGCGACTCTTTGTGAGTATTGCCATATAGTTTCTTCTTTGTTTTGAATTGCCTCCAAAAATAGGCATGGGTTAACTCTTCCTGTATTGGTGAATTTCAAATATCTTCCTATTTTTTTCAAGCTCTTACAAGAAATGTAAAGCTTTTCCAGCAATTGCATAGTGTTTGCAGCTACCGAAACAATTGTTAGGATGATGGTTTGATTTCACCAGATAGAGAACTAAAGCTCCAGCTGTCAGTGCATGGGAGCCTGAATTTGTGGTACCAGAGAGAGGTGGGGAAGAAGGAAGTTTGCTTCTTTTGTGTGAGTCACATATGATGCTGCCAGGCTCTGAAATGGAATCATGACAATCACATGCCTCCAGGAAATGGAATGGAAAAGGTTGCTGTCAGTGAGATTCATTAAATTCCCATTTCTCCTACACACTATGACCTTTTAAATGTTTTTAGGAATTATAAAAAATGTTTTCAGGGAATTATAATCCTAAAGAGGTTACAGTGGCTGCACAGTGGGTGCTGCACAGACAACAGAACAAGCCTCAGAAAGGTAAAAAAATCTTAATTTGTTCCATTGATAACCACATGAGATGGAGAGAAACACAAGAAAAACCTGGATGCTCCAATTGCTTTTGGTGGTGAGGTTTCCAGAAATGCTCCTTGAGATGTCTCAATGATTGAATTTTCTGCATCTAAGAACTATGTTAATGGAGAGCCTAAAGCTGGTATAAGGTCCAATAAATTCTGGTTTAAGAACTCAGAACCATCAATATAGATCAACCATGCTCAAAACAGGCTCAACCAATCTAATTGCCCTTTGTGATGAAATGACTATGTGTACAAGGGGAGACCAGTGAGTGTAATATACCATGATTTATTTAGGCTTTGGAGACAGTTTGCCACAGCATTCTTGTTGTTGAGCTCAAGAAATATAGGTAAGATGATCAAGCTGTTAGGTAAAATATTGTCTGGAGTACTAAGTTCAAAGAGTAACTTGATGGCTTGTTGTTCATCAGTGATAGCTTGTAACTAAAGGAACACCCCTGAGATTTGTATGGTGGTCAAATTTTTGGCAGTGACCTGGACGATGATGCAGAACGAATCACCATTATATTTGAAGGTGATACAGAATTAAGGAGCATTGTTGATGTTTGAAATCACAGAACTTTTGAATAAGCTGGAGAAATTTGAGGGCTGGACCAGTAGCAGCTTTACAGCACTCAGGACAGAGAAGTACCCATAAAGCAGAATAACCCCATGCACTGGTCCTATCTGGGAAGCAATTGGCTGAGCAGCAGCTTTTTCCAGAAGGACTTTGGAATTATGGTGGATGCCAGGTTGAAGATCTGCCGGTAGTGCACTGTCACTGTAAATAAGGCAAATTGCCTGCTGAGCTGCATTAGAAGGAAAGTGGCCAGAAGCTTGAAGGAAGCTGGGGGATGGGGGGATATACAGTGCAGCATGGCTACAACATCTTGGTTTTCACTGTTCTCTGCCTCATCCCACCTTGGATACTCAGTTTTTTATCATCTGATACCAACATCACTACAGCTTTGTTCCTGTAGGGACATAAGGTGGTAAGATCAAAGCTACATTGGTACTATTTTGTAGGTTCCAGTTACACCTATGGTTGAAATGGAGACATATTTATGTCTTGATTTGCTTCTGGGAGTTCCCTCCTCTTCCTCTCTCACTCCTCCTCCACACCTTGAAGCCTGCAGTCAACATCAGCTAAATACCAAAGACACCAGAAATGTGAGACAGCTGCTCAGATGCTAAACAAAATAACCTAAGGAGAAAGAGCCAGGTGATGCATCCCAGGAAACAGATCCTGTCCTAAGAGAAAAACGCATTCATCATTCAGATAACTTCTACCGCAGAAAAGCCAGCTGGATAAACAATGGCAGTTACATGACCATCGTGCAGATCCTCAGCCCTTCCTGGCCAGTTGCAGAGAAGCAGATGTGGAACAGGGTTTTATCTGTTTGCAGAAACAGGGCAATAGGAAACAATGGGGAAGACAGAACACACTGGGATTTCTGAGGTTAGCACCCAAGAGACTAAGTGCTGAGCCTCCCTCATCAGGTCCTTGGTACAAGACTCATTGGTCAGTGGAGGAAGCTGGTTAATGGAAGCCTTAGACCACCACAGTTATGACACCAGGAGACAAAACAAAGTGAAAAGGGGAAGTGGGATTCTCAGAAGTCCACCTGCAGACTCCCACTTTCTCCAACTTCTCCATTGCTAACCAAACCAAGACTAGGTACGACTGCAGGACCCACCCTCTTCCTGCAGCTCAACCCCACTGCTGCTAAGCTAAGAGCTGCTTTTTACCTACTGGCTTGTTGGCTACCCGCCCTGAATTACCTCTCCTCACACAGCAGTTCTGTGTACCTACATCTCTCCTGGCTGCCTCTTACTCTGCTCCCCAGCCCTTCAGCAGGAGCTGCAGCATTTCCAGATCTCTTCTTCATGTCCTGTTTCTCCCATGAGGAAAGAAGAAGTCTTAGGTCTTAGCTGGCTTGAGGAGGCAAAGGAAGAGTCTCCTGGAAGAGTGGGAAACTGAAGTTAAGTAGAAATAATTGGAGCATTGTGATAATTTTCTACAGAACCAGCATGGAGGAGGAATAAACTCTTGCTAAAGATTCACAGGTTGACTACAGCTTGCATTTTTTGTGATGTTCCTATTTAGAGCACAAAATAATAGGAAAAACATTAACCAAAAAAAGCCAAATGCCACCTGCCTTCAGTGGAGGAGCAGACTGTGAGGAAGAATCATGTTCAGTGCTAATTTTTCAGTTTGGAACGGGTCAGCAATGAAATCTGATAGTCTTGAAAAGTGAATGAATTCTATAAACTTCAAAGCCATGCAAGACATGAGTACTGCAGAGATAACACTTCCCCTCACTCAACAGGGAAAGATGTTGACTAGGCTGGGAAGTCATGGCAAGCTATGTGAATTTGTACACTGGGCTGAATCCCTCATAAATAGTGGAATATTGTCCAAGAGAGGGGCTGTTATGAGAACAGGCTTGGAAGCTAGCTAGAAGATGGCAAATCTATCAAGCAGCTGAGATAACAAGAACACATGCAGGAGAGTTAAGGGCAGAAGGAAATGGGTGTACAGTGTATGCCATAAATTACAAAAGAAGAGTAAGCAGGGTGTGCATGGGAGACTGAATGCCATGAGCAAAGGTCAGGACCAGACACTAAAATGAAAAGGTACGTGTGTGATGCAGCAGAAGCTGTAATTTAACCAGTTTATGGGAAAATATGCAAGAAGATGGGAAAGGAAATATTTTTTTATTTCCTTCTTCCCCTTCTCCTCCCCCCCCCCCTAAATACTGCAGGTCATTAGCTGTGACAGACCCTGTGGATAACAGAACAGATTCTCCAGAGGCCAAGTTCTTAGATCTCTACTCTGAGGCTGCAGTTAAAGCTGAGACATCTCATAGCACAGCATTTACAGAATTCAGCATTCCCTATAGGAAAGACCTGGGATGCCTGGCTGCAGTGCCTGCTTCTGTGAAAGACAAACCAGGGTGTTTACTTACCATAAAAAATGAAGGCAGCAGGGTGAAAGGGAGATTAAATACTAGGGCTGGCCCAAGTGAGCCATATATTCCCTTCCAGCATAAGGGAAGATGCTAGAGGTAATCCCGCATGCTTCATTTCCTTCCACTTTCCTCTGGAGAGCTGGCAATTTCTGGAGAGTGATTTAAATTCCTGCTTTTGCCTCATCTACATTCATGCTGCAAAAGCCAAGTGTCTGACTCAGGGATGTCATCCTGTTTCAGTACAGTCATGGTTCAGCAGGTTCCTCCTGCTCTGCCCTGGGGAAGAGCTTTGCAGTATTTAGAATAGTAACTTACACTGCTGAAGATACGAGCTTCAGTCTTTATTTCTACTGTTCAAATTCTCTGTGTTCTGTGCCATGGTTTCTCGTTTATAAACAATGAAAAATATAATTTCCTTGTTCTGGAGAAGATGCAGAACAAATACTATGAGATGCGCTGACACAGCTGTTGAAAAATAGAGTACTGTAGCTTTGAAATATTGCCGTGTTCATACATGAAATGTATTCATACAGTATTGCGCAAGGGATATAAGAATCACTCTTTCAATAGAATCATAGAATAGAATTGTACTTGTGTTGTTTGTTAAATCTCAGGATTCTGGTATTGCCTGACTGAAGATCTTGCCTTTAAAAATACATAACAGTACTTTAAAAGAAAAGCCAGATGTATGTTCCCAGCCTTCCCTAGCAGAAAAGAGAAAGCTACAAACAATGGCTGAATATGGCCTCTCCTCAAACTGGAAAGCAATTAAAGAGGATCTTTCCTAAAACTTTTATTTTTATTTTCCTTAAACTCTTTGCCTGCAATTCAGTGTTGTGGTGGGTTTTGTGCTCTATGGGGTTTGTGCTTTCCTGAAGTTTTCTCTGAAGCACAGGCTCAGTTACAGAACCTCAGGCAAGGAAAACCAGCATGCTTTCATCAGGCACTGTGATAGTCTGAATCTAGCCCACTCCCCTCCCTGCTGCCACCCTGCTTGACATATTTCAAATCTCCAAAGATCTTCCTTTAAGATACCAGGGCTTCCCATTGTGCTGGCTTTTATTGGATTTCAGGTGCCATTCAGTCACCTCCCTCAGCTGCTTGAATTCTTGAAATGCTAGGATCATATTTCACCTGATCTGGCACTGAACCATGCTCGCTATCTCACCCCAAAATTAATTAAACCATAAATTTTCGGAATAAACATGGAGCATCCACCATAACTGAAACAGTCTGGGCTTTGTTGAACAAACTGCTGCAAGAACAAAGTTGCTTCTTTCTCTTTCTTCCCACCCTGCACTTCTCTTGATGTGTATCATCAAATACAGTAAATACAGTACTGTTACAGAGAGATAATTCTTGGTCTGTTGCTGTCACTGTTTTATAGAGTCAGGATAAACTGCAACAGCTCACAGGCTGAGATCTTACAGGCGAGCATTAGCTTCACTGAGATGAAGAGGAGCTGTTCTCCAAAATGAACACAAGTATTTTCTTCTTTTCTTTTTTTTTTTTTTTTTTTTTTTTTTTTT
>NDXB01009439.1:90598-116255 GCA_002631895.1 Agapornis roseicollis
TTTTTTTTTTTTTTTTCTTTTTTCCTTCCAGGCAGCCCTGGAAAATGCTGCTTTAATTTGCCCCCTACCTCAGCTTCTCATCTGTATAGGAAGTTTTTCTATCTGACACTAGTACTGGGCAGTTAAAAAAGGAAAGATGTTTAGATAATGCACCCAAGGAGATTGTTTAGGTATGCACAAAATTGTTAGTGCTAATCTTTTAGCAGTCTCTGAATGAATAGCCTCTCTCTCTAAATCCTCCCTGTCCCATAACTGTGAAACTTAGGCTATGGTTGTAACTTTTAAAGCTTGGAAGATAACACTTGACAATCAAAAACTAAATGAAGAGAAAATAACTAAAACAGGGATTTCTATTTCCTATTCTGGACCTGTAGGCAGTCTGGAGGCTGCAGAATTTCTCTCAGATCTAAATGAAGCCTTACCCCCGAAACTTGTTTAATTTTCCAGGTAGCTTTGTCAGTCTGGTTAAAAAAGCACTATGTCTCCCCACAGTTTAGGACCAAGAACTCTGCCACTTCACCAGCATGATTCAGAAGGGACCTTTACCCTTATCCTCTGCTCTTCCAATCCTGTCAGAGCCCATAAGGAAAACAGAATGGTTGCTTGGGTGGGAGACCTACAGAGCATTGCTTGGTTGCTAAAGGCAGTGTAACCAAAGGTGGCATTTTTATTCCTTGAATCAACTATCAGCCAACACCCTAGCCTGGTATTCAAGGTTGCTGTGGGTTGATAGATATAAATCTGAGCTCCTGACCAACTCTGGTCTTTAGAAATTCTTTAGTACATTTGATTGCAGCTCTGGTGCAAATGCCACTGTCCTGGCTGTATTCCAGCTCTGCTGATTTACACTCTTCTGACTCAAATTCTCTCTTCTGTTTTGATGGGATATGGTGCTGTTCTTCAGATCTTAAGTGTAGAGCAGATAGATACTGTTTCTCCCTAGCCAAAAATAAAGTGTGTCTTACATTTATCTCAGGGAGGTTCTGATGAATGGTGCCACAGACAGGTGAATGTGGTAATTGTTCTTGCTGGGGCCTCACATCTTTAATCCCAGATGAAATCCAAACTCCTGTTTTACAGGATCTTGACTGGAGACTGAGATCCCCATGGTATAGGGCCTCAGTTGTACACTTGCTGCTGCCAGGATGCCCCAATCAGTTAAAGAGCTCAAGTGCAGAGCCAGGTGTCAAGACCAAAGTGTCATCTGGCGTGGTACATTATCATTCTCATCTGCTGGCTTGTTTCTGCTCAGCCCTGAGGTTTGCAGGCAGAGCATCCCAGCTTTGCTATCAAACAAGAATATGATGTCTTTATGAAAAACACAAGAACAAGCTCTCCTTTAGGATTTCTTTTTCTGTTCTCAAGCTGGGACCTAAACAATAAGACTAAAAGGAAAGGAATACAGAAAAGTTTTTACTCCAGTTATTCCTTGAAACTTTCCAGTTGGTGATTCATGCCAGGTCTGAGTTTTCCTTGAAGGATCCTACAGGCTGTTGCCTACTTCCTATTTTTCACCTGTTGCCATGGACAGATTGGTGAATAACTGTGCACTGCAAAATCAGATATCAGACCCATGGTTCCTAAGGCATTAATCAGCCCTAGTTTAGACAAGAACATTTCCCTTCAGTCTTTTCCTCCCTGCAGCATCTCTTGCCAGGATGTCCCGCTGCCTGCTGGAATTAATATAGCTGAAACATCCCTCAGGATTCTTCTTGAGGTCAGGAACTCAGCCTCTGGATCCTCTTCAGTTCTCCTTTCTAGCCCCTGAAATTGGATGTTGCCAAGTGAATTTTGCCTTTCCATCCTATTTTTCATATTTTCCAAAGTCACCTCTCACTGGCAAGGAAATACTTGGAGAAGAGAGACAGAAGGGAGAGTCCAGGCCTGGATTGCTTCTTTCCCTCTGTAATTTCAGGCTCCCCTTCTCATCCCTGAGATCATCCTTAGCTGTTGGCACTTCCCAGCCCAGTGTGTTGGGTTGCCCTCAAGTTATGGGAACTTTATTTTTTTAATGGCACTGAAAGACCAAGGAACTCTTCCTCTTTGTTGTATTTTTTTTTCACCTTTCTTGCTCAATCAAACCTTTCCCCCTTTCTATCCTGTTCTCATCCAAAACTCAAAACTGTCTTTCAAGGAAACACATTCTAGACAAACTGTATTGCATTTCCCTGCTTTCTGCTGTCAGTCACTTTGTCTAAAGAAGCCTATGTATCTCATGAGCTTTCCTGGGAAAACGGCTCTCAAGAGAGTACCTTTTGACTCATGTTTCTCCTCACTGAAATCCACTCCAGATCTTCTAGATCTGGAATTAACTGGGAAGCATGGGGGTTTTTTTCCATCTTTGTTCAAGGCACTTTTATTGCTTCCTTCCTCTCCTCATCATATTGTGCCCAGTGAGCTTTTTAAGGCAGGTCAATGCTTCATTGTTTGTCAAGAAAACGCTTGGCTTGCTGACACTGTCCAGATTTGTGTTGTTAACCAGGTTACGCTATTCTGACTGAAGCCTTCTTTGGGGTCCTCCAACTCCATTTTGCTTTGCCTTGTGCATTGTTTTATCTAGGCAGAAAATATGAGACATACAGGACACCTGGTCCTTATGTCTCCACCCTGCAGCCTCCTGTAGCCCTTTCTATATGCAGACCTTAACTTTTTCCAATGCTGTCCAGAAAAGCTGAAGTGTCTCAGGCTCCATCTATATGGGAAAAATGTTAAGCATTAAATGAACCCTCCAGGGTAGTCACTCTCCTGCTGAGACACATACAGGATGATCGGATGAGGTGGGTGGGTTATGGATGCATCCTGCAAGAGGCTGTGGCTCAGACTGGTTCTCTTCATGGGGCTGTAATGTGTTCCTGAACAGTCCTCTCTGAAGCTTCAGTCCAGCTACTGGCCAGGAGCAGCAGGTGTGGGACAGCTTCTCCTGTCCTTTCCCTCCCTTCTGTCATTTACACAACACTCTGTAACCATGCATCACCACTTTCCCAGACTCATACCACAGAGCTGTGTATCTTTTACCAGATGTGGCATTAGTATGACTATTCTGCCCTCAAATTGCTGAAATGCCTGATCACTCACAGGGCTGGCACTGGGTAATTCAACAGGTTGTTTTTAACAGCATAGAATGAACAGCTGATCCTAAGACAGGCTGTTTCTCTGAGCAAGAAATTAAAGTGTTACTACATTTTGCATTTCCCTACTGACATAGGGAAAATGATAGAGTTTCTCTGCTGATTCATCTGCTTTTACAGTTTTGGGTGTTATGTTTATTTTCCAAAGCATTTTTTTCTTTCCCAGACTTTCCCAGGTCCCAAGGTCAGAGCTGATGTCTGCACTCAGAGTGTATCCTGTTTGTCATAGAATCATTTAATTGGCATTTAAGAGAACTTATGCAACTGACCTTTAACATGACAGTCTCCCTGCTGCACTTAATTCCTTATGCTGACATATGAAAAGAAAGAAAAAAACTTCCTTTCGGCTAATGGGAAGGTCTTCCCACAGGGAAGATGAAAAAGGCAGGTGGAGTGAGGAGCTGATGCTGTTCAGCATGGTCAGCGGTTACACAAAAGGCTTGGTTTGGATGTTGCTTGCTTCCAGGGGAAACTACAGTGCTAATTGTTCTGCAGTGAGGGGGAGGATTTATTTTTTCTTTTTTTAATGGGGGAAATAAATGATGTTGCGAGTAAATAAATTTATGTTATTTGTACATCACTGCAGAGCAGTTCCACAAACCCCTCTCTAACCTCAGAAGATCTTCAGTACAAATACAGTATTAGGATCTGGAAGGAAAAGGGGACTTGGGATAGGGGGAAAGAACTCGATTGCTCTTGTCTGTCTGTCCATGTTATTTTCAACCCATGATTTTGAACCAATGATCACCCGTCAATATCTGGCAGTGGACTGGCTAGGTTGCCAGTCTGGACCCAGAGTTATTTGACGTTGCAAATCCTTCCTGACTGGTTGGCCACAGTTCTCAAAACTAGGGAATAGCTGGTATGGAATAACAAATATGGTATATTTTATATATCATATATTTTATATATACTTTACAAATAAACAATGGATTAGATGATGAATACATGAATACTTGACACTCATGATCTTCCTTGTCAGTTGACTGTGGAATTCAACTCATAAATAGCAGACTGGCCCTAGAGCAAATAGTAGTATGCAAAATCTGATACAGAACCAAATCATAGCTCAAGATTTCAGCAATGATCCAGTAATATTCCATCTTTCATGTGTCACAGACACAGGAGCTGCTGAAGTCCCTGACTTGAGGACTTTGTTGCTTCATTTGTCTTCTCTAAAATTCTGAGATACTGGCTGCAAGTCAGAGCCAAATCTATGGGGTACAGTAGAGTGTAAACAGACATAAATGGAGTTCAGCTACTCTTCATATGTATCAAAGTTAAGGAGATAACTCACTGGGCAGAAAAAAAACGCCAAACCAAAACACTTTTCCTTCCTTCTGTACATCTACCCACTGTAGGAGAGGATCTGGTTTGAGACCATCTTAAGAACCTGAATGTGCACAAGTCCATGGGACCTGATGAAATCCATCCGTGGGTCCTGAAGGAGCTGGCGAATGAAGCTGCTGAGCCACTGGCCATCATATTTGAGAGATCATGGCAATCAGGTGAAGTTCCCAAAGACTGGAAAAGGGGAAATATAACCCCCATTTTCAAGAAGGGGAAAATGGATGACCCAGGGAATTACAGACCAGTCAGTCTCACCTCTGTGCCTGGCAAAATCTTGGAGCAGATTCTCCTGGAAGGCATGCTAAGGCACATGAAAAACAACAAGGTGCTTGGTGGCAGCCAGCATGGCTTCACTAGGGGGAAATCCTGCCTGACCAATTTGGTGGCCTTCTACGATGGGGCTACAGAACTGATGGACAGGGGTAGAGCAGTTGACGTCATCTACCTGGACTTGTGCAAAGTGTTCGACACTGTCCCACACGACATCCTTGTCTCTACATTGGAGAGACATCAATTTGGTAGATGGACCACTTAGTGGATAAAGAACTGGCTGGATGGCCGCACGCAAAGAGTTGTGGTCAATGGCTCAGTGTCAGGCTGGAGACCAGTGATGAGTGGTGTTCCTCAGGGATCAGTGTTGGGACCGGTCTTGTTCAACATCTTTGTCACTGACATGGACAGTGGGATTGAGTGCACCCTCAGCAAGTTTGCCGATGACACCAAGCTGTGTGGTTCGGTGGATACGCTGGAGGGAAGGAATGCCATCCAGAGGGACCTTGACACGCTTGTGAGGTGGGCTGATGCCAACCTCATGAAGTTTAACCATGCCAAGTGCAAGGTCCTACACCTGGGTGGGAGCAATCCCAGGCGCAGCTACAGGTTGGGCAAAGAGGAGATTCAGAGCAGCCCTGTGGACAAGGACTTGGGAGTGATGGTCGATGAGAAAATGAACATGAGCCCACTGCAGTGTGCGCTTGCAGCCCAGAAAGCAACCGTATCCTGGGCTGCATCAAAAGGAGTGTGACCAGCAGGTCGAAGGAGGTGATCCTGCCCCTCTACTCTGCTCTCTTGAGACCTCACTTGGAGTATTGTGTGCAGTTCTGGTGTCCTCAACATAAAAAGGACATGGAGCTGTTGGAACAAGTCCAGAGGAGGGCCATGAGGATGATCAGGGGACTGGAGCATCTCCCATATGAAGACAGGCTGAGAAAGTTGGGGCTGTTCAGCCTGGGGAAGAGAAGGCTGTGTGGAGACGTCATAGTCTTCCAGTATCTGAAGGGGGCCTATAGGGATGCTGTGGAGGGGCTCTTCATTAGGGACTGTAGTGACAGGACAAGGGGTAATGGGTTCAAATTTGAATAGGAGAGGTTTACATTGGATCTAAGGAAGAAATTCTTTCCTGTTAGGGTGTTGAGATGCTGGAATGGGTTGCCCAGGGAGGTTGTGAGTGCTCCATCCCTGGCAGTGTCCAAGGCCAGGTTGGATGAAGCCTTGGGTGGCACAGTTTAGTGTGAGGAGTCCCTGCTTATGGCAGTGGGGTTGAAACTAGATGATCTTAAGGTCCTTTCCAACCCTTACTATTCTATGATTCTATGATTCTATGATATGAAGTACAATACACTGATACCAGCATCCCTTGCCATGACCCCAATCACCATAAACATCTAGGTTACTTTTCCCTGAAAAAAACTGACCTCCTTTCAGACACCTATTGTTTGCAATGCAGAGGATTTACCTCTGTATTGATACGGGCATGTAGAGTTTGAGTGAGAGAAGTGCACCTCTTATTAATTAAAAATCCCAGGTTTTCTGCTGAGAGTGCTGAGTACAGGGATATATGTGGTGATATTTAGTCATTTGTGATTTGGCTTCTTACCCCCTGAGAGCAGGAGGCACGGTCCATTTATCATCGGTCACAAACAAACAATGTGTATTTTTATCTTCTCATTTCAGGGAGGATAAAAAATAGTTTGAGTTAGCATGACATGACTTAGGTGGGGACCCTTTTATGTTTTTTATATTTGTTTAGATAATTGGGTCACAGGAAAGCACTCCTGTGAGAACCACTCTCATTCCCAGAGATCCAGAGAGGTGAAGGGGTGGGAGAGAGTTGAGATTAATGTTAAAATAAAACATCCTGTGCAAAAAACCCATTGTCTACGTAGCACTAATCTTAACGTCATTTAGAAGGATGGCGGAAAAGTTCAGCCTTAACTCTGCCCTTTCTCATCACGTATCTGTACCTTAAAATACATCATCTGTAGAGCCTGGCTTCATATATCAGATATATGTATAACTCAGTATGGTGTAATCCATGCTTGTTACATCTATAATTCATTTCCCACAGTGCATTTGTGCACTGTCCAAATCTCATAATTTCACAATTGTTATTTAGATTTAAATTTTTTATTGTATTTTTTTAATTTTTCAAAATTTTAGCTTTTTATATGGTTCTCACAAACGTTTTGATAAAATCTCTTTTAATCTGTAATCTAATTACATGTACTGTGTTTCCATGCACAGTCTGTGGTTTTGAGCCAGCAGCTTCAGACTCTTGCAGCCAAGGAGGATGTCATCACAGAAAACTCACTATCCATTTTGTAATTATACCTGATATAATTAGGTATCAATTCAATTATTGAAAAGAATCCCACTTCTATTGTATTTTGAACCTGGTGGTGGGATCTCTGTGTGTGGCAACAACTTCAGATAATTAGACTGGTGCTAAGTGAAGGCTGTTAAACCTCTATCACCCTGAACAGCTGACCAGATGGACAGAGGATGTTTTGACAGTAACTTTTGTCTTGACATGTTGAAAAAATGGATTCTGAAAATCAGTGTGGAGGTAAATGTGTTTGCATTTGAGCATATTCCCCACAGCCTGTCCAGAACAAGCCTGTGGGTTCACTAAATAGCACTTCTGTGGTATGGTCAAGACTGTACCATGCAATGTGGTCCCTCTGCCCAGCTCCACATACTGCAGTGTTAAAGGGTCAGGGACAGGATCCAGTTAGCAACTCTGTTTGTGGCAGCACATGAGAATGTTTATGGATTTGTATTGTTCCTCTACTTTGGAAAAACACCAGTAAATAAATGCCACCTCCCACTTCCCCATCTTTTCAAACATATAATGTGGGAGAATAGAGTGTCCATTCAGCTCCTGGACAGCCATCATACCTATCCAAGGAGCACATGGAGGCTCTTCTTTTGAGCTCAGTTTCAGAGTATTCTCATCCTTCTGCCACTTTTGTCATGGGCATGGGACAAACAGCTCCATTTCTCTTTCCCAGCTGCTCAAGGTTATCCTTTCCAGCTCCTTCCCTCTCCGCCTCCTCATCCACGTTCTGTTGCCACACATCTGGCTTTAAGCATGGAGCCACTTATTGGATCTGATTCCTTGCAGCTGTCTGCTGCCAATGCTTTCCCACAGAGAATAGGGATGGGATCCAAAAGGCAAGGGGAAATGGAGGACAAGCTGGGAAAGTCCACAGCAGGTGGAGGTTAAGACAGAACTGAATCTCCACAGGAGCAATGTCCTTTTCTCTTTTCTCCACTAGGTCCATGAGTGTCTGATTCTTTGGCATGTCTTTCCTACTTCTCTATTATTTCTGAAAATGTAGACTGCCTCCTCCACATCCTTTAGCTCTGAATGAGCTCTTTCTGGATGCAAACTTCTACAGCAGGTTGTATCACCAATACAGGTCACTGGGAGCACATTCCAGTGGTCACAGCAGAAAAAGTGCACAGGTGAAAAATGATACATCATGCTAAACCATTAGGATAGAGACATTTCTTTCATTTACCCAGTGGCAGATGCCTCCAGACACAGCTGGATGGGTCAGTACATGCAGCTCCTCTGCCTTATCTGAGCAGGAATATTTCAAGGGTTAAGAAGTGCCAACAGCAGTGAGTGAGGGCTGAAAAAGGGGAGTCATTGAGCCCGGAAATGTACTTTCTGTGTCATGTGGTAACAACAGAAGGTTGTCCAGGACTGTCAAATTAAACCTCTCAATGTCATTAAAGAACTCAGATTACTTTCAAAAGCATCCTATCTCAAAAGATTTTCTTTGTGCTCGAGTAAGAGGGAAAGGCAGGAGAAAACTAGGCTTGACCAAAACCCACCTGAAAACTTGGATGCCTTTCTGATGCCTTCCACAGCTTTGGATTTGGTCTTCTTTCTGCCCTTTTGTGGGTTTGGCTTCATGATGAATTCCAGAGCCAGATTGCTCTGAGCAGAGACAGATTAGCATATTGTTTTCAGAAGCCTAAGACTGGAATATATAGATCTGTTTATTTTGCAGATGCCAATAGCTAACACATCCATTGTGTTCAACTTACACAGTGCTCTGAAGCTGTTGCTAAAAGAGGACAGGCATTTTAGCTGGCTCATTATCAGCCTACAGGCAGTGGAGATACATCCGTGGTTTTCAGTTCACCCCTGCTCTCAGTTTTATTTCATCACATTGTCCTATTAATGATCAAGTGCTCTTTGAGCTGCATTTTATTAAGTTGCCTGGAGGCCCCCTGGCATCTGAAAAGTAAATATACTTGTGGTAATATTATTATTATTAGATTCATGCTAATAAAAGGATAACAACCCAGCAAAAGGCCTTTAATCAGTCTATGCTGTGTAGGCAAAACCAAAGTTTTTTATTGGGATTTTTTTTCCTCCAGCCACGTAGGGTCCTGTCCATGTGAGTGGAGAAAAAATAAAAGAGACCAACAGTTGAGTGATTAATTTACAAGGCTTTGTTTCTTTGATGAGTTTTACTCCTTTGCTACATAATTGGTCTGGAATTTCCTTCCCCTTACTCAGAATTTCATGAAAGAACCGCTAACATCCAGTAATAAAATGTTTGCTGCACCAGTAACTTGCAGACTTACCCACTGAAAGATCCCAGCTCTTGGTTAGTTCAAGCTGAAGGAGAATGTCTGGTGGATCAAAGTAAAACCAGGACCAGTCAGAAGCCAACATCACGTTGAAAACACGTGTGGGTAGTGACAAAGGAAATTCCCAGGGTAATTACTGAATCCACTCAGTGCTTTATTTGCCTGGAAAAACACAGCAAATGCTTCCCTACTTCATCAGGGCATTGTGCAGATAACTACCAGTAAAAAGTAGGAATCCAAGCACTCATAGGGGTAAACTCCATGTGAACTCCTTCTTAGACTAGAATGGCCTTGTCCACTTCCTATCTCCTGCCAGCTCATCTGTGTCTTGGTGGATTCAGATGTAACAATTTCCTCTGCGAAAGGACCCCAGTTGTATAGCTCTGAAATAGAGCCATAAAGAGAAACTTCAGCATCTACAACATGCACATAGTCATGTACTTCCTTTCAGTCACCAGCAAGCTGTGACTGCAACTCCTATTCTGGTACAGTTACAGCACCCTCCAGGGCTTGTGCATATTTGTCTCCTTTTGGTATTTATCACACCTCACCTTTTCTGCCTTTCTGCTCAGGACCACTCCATGCTGATAGTAAAGATGTCCATTTTTCCTAGCTCTTCTTTTGCTCTGGGAAATGCATTTTTGGCTGATCCTGCACTTCAGACACACTTTCAGACACCCCCTTTTATAAATCCATTCCTATGGGTTTGTTTATCTTTCATGCCATCTCCATTTTCTTTATGTCTTTTTTGCTCGCATGGCCATTTTCTGGGGAAACTGATAGCTTCCACTGCTCACCTGAAGAGGATTAATTTCAATCTCACTCTGATTTTCAGTCTCAGACCTTGATTTTGTAACTCATTAAAAAAATCTCTGCTCTGAGCAGCTCAGTACTCCTTCCAACTGTCCTGCGCTTTAAACAAAGCTACAAATTATTTGCCTGTAATAACTACGAAACTGTTTTAAAACTGCAGGTTGTGCTAACATGTTGTTAAATGGAGTGAGTCTCTTCACAGATTGTCTTGTTGCATGGCAGTTTCAAGAGACAGGGTTGGCACAGCTGTGGGCAGGTGTCTCCCCTGGTTTCCTATGGGCTGTCTGCATGCTCCTGTCTCTGCCTTGAAATAATTTACCTGTGACCTTTTAGCAAGTCCATAGATGGGTTGTGTGTTTTTGTGTCACACACCCCTCTGGGTTCAGTGAATGATCCACAAGGAGGCCTGAAACCTCTGGAGTGTGGATGTGACTGGTTCAAGCCTTCAGCACAGATGTTAAAGTACTTGTGCAAGGTTTTGCTATGAAACACCATGTAGCTTAGAGGATGATGTGCTTGCAATAGTGGGAATGCATATAACATTATATGCAGGGTAACATATAACTTGAGGTGAACCTGATCCCTCAGATCTGAGGAGCCTGTGTAAGAGCCCTCTTGAAGGACATCTTCAAGAACATAGTGATTGTGTTTATAATAAGGTGTAGGAGAGATCCTGAGGTTAAATATGCAGTCTGTCCACATTTCTTGTCTGCGGGAAGGCCTTCAAGTTAATCATGGTGCAATCTAGTTGATACTCCCAGTATAGCAGCATGATCACTCTCAATTTATCCCTTACAGAAATCTGGAGGTACTGCCAAATTAGCTGGTAAGAAACTAGACACTCATAACAGTCAATCCTAAAGACAACCAGTCATTGCTATCCCATAATCTAGAGGGAATTGAATTCTCTTTATACAGCTGATCTAATCCCTACCCTAGATCTGATCAACCCAGTCATTCCCCTCCCTAGGTCAGACCATGCTGACTCTCATGCACCCTGACAGGCTGTGAGCCCTGGAAATCTGCACTGAACTCCACATGTACAAAACCACAAAATTAGAGCAGGCATGCAGGTGCTGGAATAGCCGAATGGATCTTCAGTTTGGTCTCTTCAGAAAGAGCTCCAAAGCAAACTCCAGAAAGCATGGCTTCTGGGGAATGGCATAAGGAATATAATCTGAGTGCTGAAGAGATGAGAATGGTTATTTAATTTCTATTATTTGGAAATTCTTTGCTGTGTATCTGTGTGAAAGAAAAGTTTAATATGAAAGGAGTTTGCAAGACTATTTGTAGATTATGCATCTCTTTTCCTTTTCTCTTCTCTTCTCTTCTCCCCTCCTTTTCCCTTTCCCTTTCCCTTTCCATGTGATGCATACCATTGAACTGGAAGATGAGAAAGGAGTAGAAAAGACACCCACCCTATTTTTTTAATGGGTTTCAGTAAAAAGATGTGACTGGAGGAACAATTTATACACATATTGAAGAAGAAAGAAAAGTTTCCCATTCTACAGCCAGAAAGGGGGAGGGGGGGGGAAGTTATCTTCTAATTGGTCTATTCCCTCTCATGAGCTAGAAAGCCTCACTCAGTAATTCCCACTTTTATGCTTGTAATTTTGTGGTTGAACCAGCATGCAAATTTTAAGACAACTCCCTGCCTTGATTTCACCAAGTGTTTAGTGAATCTCTTGCAGCAGTTAATTATCCTCCTGCTGAAAGTCAGAAACTTGCAGCTCATTTTCTAGTTTACCTTCTGACTTTACCTTGCTATCACTGAATCTACCGCCTTTGCTGACTATCTCAGAAAACTCTCCCCTACTATTCTCCATATGTGTGTTTTAAGATTGCTGTAGGATCTGAAGCTCATTAGGCATGTTCCAAAAATACAAGACAGGTCTGTGTCTTGCACAGGGAGAGGGGAGAGAAGATGAGCAAAGAAAATGGATGAGTGATACATAATAAGACTTTCACTTTACAGAAGATCTCAGCTTTGCTCTGCCTTGCTCCGGGTGGCTTATGATAAGGGAGAAGACATCTCAGAATCCAAGTCTGAGCCCAAACCTCAGAAGCACTTTACCTCATCTTCAGTGAGTGAGGAGTTAAGCTCATCACTGTGTCTCTGCTACATATTAAAGACTCAATCTGCCTACCTAATTTAGAAGCTGGGATAGTTCCCACCAGCTGAATTTATTCCCTGGAGCTGATGTAACTTGGAAGACTGAGTCAGGTCTCAAGGTAAGCCTGGAGTGCCTAAATGCTTTGTAATGTAGAAGCAGCACTTCGAATAAGGAGCTGGTAAAAACCTGCTTGCTGGCTATTGCTGCCTCCCTCTGCAGCTCTGGCTAGATGTGATGATGGGAAGAAGGGAAAGTATTCAAATGGGAGTCGAAGGCAGGAGGAAATTTTGTGACCTTTGGTATGTTTCTCCTGGACCGCTGAGCAAAACCTTTTCATTCTGTGTGTGAGCTCCTTGTTATACTTTGACTCGTCTGCCATTGCTGTGTCCCAGCTAAACCATCAGCGATGTGCCCATTTCCAGAGAGTGTTAAACAGCCTTCTTGGTAGATCAGCATGAACCTTGGGGGGTGTGTGTGTGTCTTGGAAAAGACATGTACTGTTAAATATCTGAAAAAGACTTGGACCAAGTTAGTTCACCTTCAGTGTGTATTCCTTTCTTGCCTGCAGCATGTATCTCTTTCTTCCCAAATCACACATCATTTAGGTAGCATTAGTACATCAGTAGCTGGCCTATCAGATGTGGAAGAAAACTTAATAAAATGGCAGCTGTATTCTGTCTGAACTGTCCATAAGTGGACTGGATCCAGTGAGCTGGGAATGACTGGCAACTCAGGTCACAGGAGAAGATGAGCAAAAGACCAAGGGATATTACAGATGAGACAAGATATTAATTGGAAAACCTGCTTGGTTTCCTGCAACAGGGCTGAACTGTCCATGAATATGATGGCCAGGTCTGTGCAGGGAGACAAGAAAGCGGTCATTGCACAGCTAAAAGGGAGCTTGCTTTCACTATTCCCAAATGCCAGGTTCTCTCCTCACAGTACAGAGGCACAGCTCCACATACAACAGACAGGGACAAGAGCAGCTCAGAGGAAACTCAGAGCAGTGATTTCCCTCCTATTTCCCCCCACCCCAGTCTCTCTTGGATTGGGGCCACAACACCTTGTTGTGGTGGCAGGCCCAGGTTTGTTTTGATTCTAGCCTGTTGTTGCTAGTGCAACCTGAAGCTTTAATGACCATTTCCTATTGAATTCAAAATTTCCCAATTAAGCTGGACAGCAGGTAAACAGCAGAAAGAAAGCTTTAACAGAGAGCCTTGTCAAAGGTCTGCTAGATCAGCCTCAGTACTGGAGAACTTGGCAGGAGAAGAATCGCAGAGTTGGATCAGGGTTATTCATTTTTTGCTAACTACTTCTGACATTTCTCACACAGATGCACAGCATTCAAATGTTTTGCCAATGGTTCCTTTACGCAAGTTCGCATCTCACTCTTTGACTGTTCATTGACACAAACCTTGAAAGGGAAAAGAAAATAACTTAATTTCTCTAGGGTGGAGGGGAGAGAAAAAGGAAAATAATATTAAAAACATAACTGCAAGCCACAGGATCTACAGGAGCTGTGGAATAGGGAAGGGTGTGCTTGAGCAAATGCTAGGATGTCATTTGGCCAGACACTTCTACTTCCAAGGTCACCCAAGTGTTTTGACTGAATAATAAAATGTGGTGTGTCTTATCCTGAAACCTGGGAGGACTGGGAAACAGCAGGGGTGGAGGAGTAATAGAGAGGGGACAAAAGGGGAACTGTGGAAGAGCAACTCAGTCCTTGTTGCTCTAAACACTGTGGAGCCTGATCACACAAATATTTGCAGCTCCTGGCAGTAGCAAGTGTAACACAGAGTATCTGATCATCTTAGGACTGATCACACATTTATTTTGTTTTTCTTTAATTGCTGGATTTTGCAGCCTGTTCTCCCACCTCCTGCAGGGGAGAGAAGCAAGAAGCCAGAATCATGAGTATTGAACTCAATATCCTCCAAAATTCTACTGCTGATGTCTCAGCTTGGACGAAAAGATGGCCTAGGGAAGGAGTTTCTGTAAGGTGAAAACTTCCCACTAAGGACACATGTTCTTTCCATGTGGGATTACAAGAAACCATCCAGAAAGAGACAGGAATTCTGCTACTAGTATCTCAAAGGAAAAGAATCAAGTCTACATTCATCCAAAATATTCTTTCCCTTAAAAACCAAACCACCACCAACACCCACACCGCACCTCCAAAAAATGCCTTCTAATACCCTATGTGAGAAGAGGGCAGTATCGGGGAAATTGCCACCAGCTCTTTGCTTCATGAAGACAGGCAGCAGTTCTTAAGCTATAAACCAGAGAAACTAATCTTACCTTTGCCAGGATAAATATCCCAGATATTTTTAACTTTAAAGTATTTTTAACTTTCTGGTCCTACAGTATCTCCTAAAAGGTGAAATTTTGAAGTCTTCTATACATTTTGCTGCTCTAATCAAGGAGGAAAATCTGTTTTATTAAACTTGGACTGCTTGATCCAAGTTCAAAACTCCCAATGAAGCAAGGTAACTGTAGACAGCAACTGAACAAAAGTCTATAGGGTGATCAGAGGTTAAACCTAGGCTGCAATTTGGAGTGGAACTCTAGCAGATTCATCCTTTCTGCACATCTGCCCTGTGTCAGCTGCCTCCTGTGATTGCCTCCAGCTCACAGAGAGTAACAAGGGCATGTGGTGCCACAGAAAGCTTGGGAAAAAATAGCTAGCTCTACTCTGTGCCCTTAGTGTTGCACAATGGCTTTTAATGCAGGAGAGGGGAGTAGTGCTTGTATGGAAAAAGAGTTAGGTAAAGAGCTTGAGATCTTAGCAATTCTTGCAAGTGAAAGCAAGCCAGGACAACAAAGTTAAGCAGTTTACTTTTGTAGAAAAGAGGGCAGGAGTAATGAAGGCTTTTCCCTCTCATAATGTAATGGGGGCTTTCTCTATAAATACAGTCTCTAAAATATATTATTACTATTATAACTTTTGTCTTTTGATACACTCAATTTACATTTGTTGCTGTGATCACATGAATCATGCAATCAAGAGCAGTATCTATTGAGTAGCTCCCAAAACACAATACATTTGTTCTTACCACCACTGCATTTTAAACAGATCAGATCAGCAAAGGGAGCTATAACGAGGTCTGTGCCAGTAGATACTCATGATTAGCCCAGGCCAGCTGCTGACTGTGAGATCTGTTGTTGTCCATGTGTGGGTCACTGCCTAAGGTAAGATATCCCATCTGAGACTGAAACCCGAACTGATGGACTTGAATCAAGCTGCAGTGGAAAGATTTGCAGATCCAGATCTCTGCAAGTCAGTGAAAGTTTCCAAAGATGAAGGAAGTTAGACAGCAGAATTGCTTGGGCATAATGAGAGTAAAGAATTTTTTGCTCAAATGTAAAATCTTAATGTTGCCTCCTCTTATAAGAAGACCCAGTGCAGTCTCCCAGAGGAAGTCTTGTGACCTTGAACCAGACCCCAATGCCTTCTGATTATCCCATTTCTCCTGGAAAAAAGGATACAAAGCTGGGCAATGTGTTAAGTTCTTTGTGGCTCTTTGGAAAATGTCATAATCTTACCTTGACTCCAAAGAGAAACCTTCTGAACTGAAAAGAAATTCTGCATTACTTTAGTGGTGATTCTTCTGGTTGGAGAAATAGAGGTATTGACCAACTTGCTGTTACAGTTGTGTGGACTGTAGGTGCTCTTGTTGTCTAGATAAAAGGTTCCTACTCACTGCAGGATGCCTAGTGCTAGTACAAAGGCTTGGTGTGCTTGGATCCTTGATTGACTCTGGAGGTTGGGGACCTAGTGGTAGCAGTATAGTAGTAATTGACTGTTATATATGATACTATGTAGTAGGGCGATTACATAAGAGAAAGCATAAATAGTCCCTCTTGCCCACTCTCAAAATGGTCATCAGAAGCAATGGATACTCAGAGGAACATGGGGATCACCCCACAGATTTCAAATAAGCTTGAGGTTTGAAGGTTATGCAAGCAAAAACTATCAACTATGGCAAATTTTCTGGAAATGATACCATCTTCAAGAGAAGTTTTATTCACCAGGGTATGTAGGACCAGCTTTTCTCCTAGTCTTCCACAGGAAACAGTGGCATAAAATGGTATGTTCAAATTGGAAAGCAGTGGAGAATTTTAAGAGGCAGAACAGCAACATGAGTAACAGCTCCAAGCCTAAGTAAGCATCAGGCAGCACTTCCCCAGAAGGTGTTTGTCCTCACTAGGTAGTACAAGGAAGCCTGAATCTTTAGAAGTAATAATAGCTTTAATATTTATATTAAAAGTGGTTAATCATTTTATGAAATACTTCGCAAGAAGCCACATTACCTGGATGCTGTTAAGTAATTATTATTTGCTATTAATGGTTGCTCCTGAGAATGAGAACAGAGCAAGTAAGGAATTTCCTTCACGTTGTTCATCAGCCTGTCAGCTTCCCAGTTCTACTGGCTCCTTGTTCTGCTGGAGAAACTGAGGCTCATCTGAACTATGTCCACCTAGACAACATCAGAATTAGATGCTGGGTTTGGAAGAGTAGCTGTCATTTCCTGTGTGCATATAAAGACCAAATGTAATCTGAGGGTGTCCTTTAAGAAATCCTACAAAATAATATTGTTGTCAGTTTAAGCTCCAGGCCACTACAGATACTCTCTTATCTTTCTCTTCTGTTTTTCTCTGGAGTCTGGTTCATCCACAACATGCATTTTTTTCACAGCCTGAACTTGCTTGCTAGAGGTCAAACACTGATGCTTTTATTTCTGCCTCAGCCCTCCTGACTGAAGAAAGAATAAATATTTGCTTAAAATTAAGCCCGTTTTGGTCTGGAACTTCAGCAACAAAACAGTTTGGATGATCTGCAAAAGAGGAAAGGATCCAGCATGCCTTGCCTTCCCCTTCCCCCCTCATCACCCTGGGATTCCAAAAAGACTCAAAGTATTTTGCACAACGTTTGAAAATAAATATTGCTCATCCTTGAGCCGATAGTTTGAAGCCCAGACGGATTCAGGATTTATAACGGAAAGAGTGATGCAAGCTTAACGCTATGTGAGCCATGTGTTGTTACCATTCAACAACCAGCTACCATCCGGTCTCCTTCTTGCATGAGCAGTCATTTTCTTCCAAAATATTCCAAGGACCCAAAACAGTGTGCTAATTAACCCCTTCTTGAAGGGTTTGGACCCCAACAGTGGTCATTACTGTGCCTGAAAGGACTAGTCAATAAAAGATAACATTTTATTATTGATTTTCTTTAGATGTCTTCTTCTCAGAAAGGGCTTGCCTTTTTTCTTAGTGCAAAAATATTTCTTTAAGATCAAGCAAAGACTGGGAAAAATATCTGGGGAAGGAAATTATGGAATACCATTATTAGTTTGGAGGAGCAGGAAGACATAGAAAAGTCATCCATCACTCCCAGCCCTCTCTAAAGAGGGCTATCATGGCTTGCCCACAGGCCTAATAATCTTCATCATTTTGAAAGGGAAACATCCCCAAGGAAAAGTCAGGGAAGTTAGAGGCATTGAACAAGCTGATCTATAAAGATAATTCATTCCATATTTCTGCAGTTTTGACTTGCTCAACAGTTTAACTCATGAGAGCAGAATAATGCCAAGGTGTTATGGACTGGAAGTGCGGCTCCCTGCAGATAGGGACTTGGCTGGGCCTTGAGCAGTTACCTAAGAGAAGCAGTCTGCACCTGAACACAGAGCTTCCTGTGAAACCATGCTACAATAATCAGCTCCACCTGAGGCTATCCCTGCCCACAGCCTTACTCCAGCTGGTAGCATGCAAGACCATGTGCATACGTGTGAACCACAGAGAGAGTGAACAGGGTGAGAAGTTCCTCAGTGCAATCTTCTCCCCCTTGCTCCCCTCTTCACTCCATCCCACTCTACCTTGAGCCCAGCCAGTGGTTTTCCCACAGCGAAGTTGACTGTGAAGGCTGGGGAGAAGAAAGGAAAGGAGAGGAAAGGAAAGGGAACCCCAGTCTCAGGGAGCAGTGTCACAAGTGGAGCCTTGTGTCATGCACAGCCAGGCACACGACCATGCTGATACACCATTTATCCTTTATAAATAGCTGTGAGCAGATGTTCAACCGGCAAGTATCTGTGTCGGTTGAAGCCATTACAGCTCACTGATACTTGGCACAGCCCTCCAGCCAGAAATTACCTCTCCTGCAGCTCTGCTGGCAATCAGCTCTGCTTCAAGCTAAAGTCAACTAGATTAGCTCATACCACCTGGATCATCTGCTTGAGTGGTGCTGGCTGACTCTGCACTGCAGCAGATTAGGGAGGGCTCACATGATCCTTTCAGTTGGTAGTGACCAGGGGCCAGACACCTTTCAGATAGCACAGCAAGATCTGAAGGAGAGTGTTTTGCCTTTCTCTGACCTACATGTGTGCACGGAAAGACTAGTCAGCAGCTTTTGTTTAGCCACCAACTTTCTGATGATTTCAGAGCTCCTATAACCTTTGTTCTCTCTCCCTCTCTAGTCTGGATGTTAATTCTTGTACAGGAATTGCTCTTTTACTATGATTTGTACAGCATCCAACACAATGGAAGACTGCATGTAAATCTATGACAAGTTAAGAAAAAAGGTAAGCAAGCACTTTTGTAGGGAGGTTATTTATCCTGTGCATGTAAAACACACATCACAGCTGTTCTAAACTTTATTCAATGCCTTTAACTGCTTCCATAGTATACCAGAAAAGAGCAGTTGGGTCATATTCCCCCACTTCTGTGTCTTGTACATCCAGTATTATAGTCACAGGCACATAATGGAACAGTAGAACAATGATGTGAACATACATATTTTCTCCTGTTATGCTGGCACATATATAAGATACATGCAGATGTGGAGAAACATACGCTTATTTAAATAAAGCTTGCAAAGTGCCAGAGCATACAGAGAAAAGACCCCATAAATGAAACAGATACATTATGCAAACTGCAAGTTGGAAGGGATCTTGTGTTTTCTCTCTCTTTTTGCTTGTTGGCCTATTTAGTCTCTAGCAAAGTTGGTATCGCTTGCCCCCTAGCTAGACTCAGACAACAGCACTATAACTCCTGTATCCCAGCCTCAGCAATACCATTTTTGCTTTTGTTAAGCCTGGAATCCAAATTTAATTAGCACAAAAATTAAAATGAAAATAAACCCTGAGATAACTGAACTCTGGGTCACAAAAGTAGAGAGGTTATTGACAGCTGAGAGGGAAGGCTGGTAAATGATGCAATTAGCTTCCTTCTGATTCATCCATTCACCTACAGGGGTTAATTCATGAAAAATCAAATACGGTATCAGTTTGGATGCTGAGGCCAAAGCAAAAGATAAACTTGCACACACAAAGGAAAGAGATCCTATCTGTTCTGACAAATTCCCTACGAGAGAGCTTGGGAGTCTTAGCCAAGCCTCACAAAGCAGTGAGCTCCTGACATGTATCCAAGAGGTGTGAGTATACTGACATGTCCAGCATTATGTTTGCAAGCTGGAGCTCTTCTGTGAGATATTAGCTGCTATCTCACCACCTTGAGGAAACCTCAAGTGAGCCAAGCTGTCCTTGAAGATGAATATATGTGTAGAGTAGTTGCTCCACTTTAACATATCGAACAGCATTTTGTGAAGGCATGTGACAGAGGAAGAATTGGGGTCCTAAGGAAGACTGGAAGGAAATTGCTTTTAATAGATCCCGTAAGCTGGGGTCCCACTGGCTATCATACCCTTTGTTACATGGCTTCATTCCCAGTCTGTGCATCCAGTATGCCAGTCACAGGTCTCCATGACCCATAGACTAAAGGAACAGGACAGATGATTACATCAAATGCAGACTGGTGAAATTTTGTTATGAGCACTATCCACTGGTTTACACATGTTTCCCTGCTGTCACATCTGCATGAACTATGGGGCTGATTGGGGCACCCTTATGTGCACACAGCACCCTTCCTGCTCAGTTTGTCTTTGATACGTGGGGTACTCCACAAGAAAGGAGCAACTCTGCTGCAGGTCCATGGTTTCAGATTATCTCTGCTTCTGAAGGCTCTTCTGTTGCTGGAAATTAAAACAAAACAAAACAAAATAAAAAAACCCCAAACAAACAAAAACCCAAAAACTAACACACCAGCCAAACAGAATTGCTATGAAGCCACATATAAAAGGTTGTCAAATTAATTTTGCAAGTTTTTCCATGGGGAACCTTTCTATTCAGTCAGTCTCCAAAAGGAAGGGGGTCTAGGCTTTGCAATCCAGTGAAGTCTTCTGATTTTACCCAAAGGAAGAAACAAAGCAATTAGCAGCAGAGCAACTTTCCCCTGATGCACTTTCCAGAGACCTGTGTCCATTGTACTACCTGAGCATGAGCCCCTTGGAGGAGAAAGATGTCCAGGTTGTGGACACATGCACTCTGGTTTGAGCTATTCAGCACCAGAGCTGCTTGTATAAAAGTTCCTCAACTTGTTTCCAACATAATTGGCCTAAGTTTGCAAAGACCTTGTTACTTAAGTAGTTAACTAATTCAGCTCACTGTGGCTGAAACAGGTAAGGGAGCATGCAGTGAGAGAAGCTGTTGGCAGGAGAGGTGTGACAAGTACAAAGAGAAGTGATATCTCCCATCAGCACAGCTGCTGACAGAGGGCACATCTGTCTGCACCATTAATCTCTACCAGGATCGTCAGTAGGGTGCTGTGGGGATGAAGCACTTCATTCCTCTGAAAGCCAGCACATTATCTAGTGGCTTCTGGCACTATATACGTCACAGTTTTTAGCCTGAAATGCTCCCAGACAGCATATTTACCTCTCCTTATAAAGGAGAGAACAGAAAAGAAGTTGGGAACTTACGGTTGAACTGGGGACAAACTTTCAAGATGGTTTTGATTTCATGGAGTCTCAGATTTTGGCCCTGGAGGGCCATCTGCCCTCCAGGAACTGGATTTGAAGTAGATTTCAGCACACATAAAGCAGCCCCCTGGCCTCCAACCCTCCTGGTGATGACTGCGGGAGAGATGATCCTGTTTGTGCCATGGCATGTAACGTTGACGTGGCTGTCCCAGCCCAGCTTGCCAGCTCAGAAGGAAAGCTGAGTTTGTGGTGAGGATGGGCACCTGCTAACTCCCTGCACGAGTGCTGGAACCTAGCCCTGAGGGATAGGCCAATGCCCTCCTCTGCAGTTACTCTTCAGAAAATGAAACGAAGCTGTTGGAGCTAACAGCCCAGTCCCTTTCATGAGCAATAAATTCACAGTGAAAACAGCAGAAACAAAGCTCTTTTAAACATGCTTTACTTTTGCTATAAAAAGAAAGGAGGAGGAAGTGGAGGCTTGTCTTAGTAAGGGTTTCTGCTGTATCTTCTCTGTAGAAGTAGGAAAATGCTCTGAAAGCATGCTTCCTAGAGCTGCAGAGCTGCTTGAAGGAACAGAAAGGCTGCAGACTCCAAACAACAGCCAGCCAACTATACAGTCAAACAACCTATCAATGGCAGTCATTCATATTGCTTGTGGCTGGAATACCCTCCCAGTACAAGATCATCAGGGGTTTGTCTTGAATTACTGTCGTCTCTATAAGGAAGAGGGGCACTGAACACATACTGGAACTGTGCACAGATGGGAGTCTTTTGCATACAAAAATCAGTTACCAGACCTGGAGCAGAACACAGGTTTCTTGGAGGTCAGGTCACTGCATGACCCACAGTCTTTCCCTCCATCTGATGGGAGTGCAGAAGTCCAGCTGTGATCATGCAGTGCTGTGCCCAAAGCACCTCTGTTATGAAGGAATTATTGGAGTTTACACCGTCAGGCACATTAATTCAGCCATGCTACGCTTAGACCAGGCAGTAGTGTCTGTTGCTCTGTGAACTTACTGCCTTAATTAGGACTTGTTCAGAGATCTCTGGCTTGCCTTTCTGTTGCTGGGTGGAGACATGCCGTGAGCTAGGGCTTTTTTTGGGTTTGAATTTTTCCCCTCTTTCTTTCCAGCAAAATTGCAACAATGACTGTTTCATGTTGTTCCATGGGGCTTCCCTTTGTAAAGAAAACTCATCAGCCTTGCTAATATAATCACTCAGCGATGCCATGTCAAAATGTGAGTAAATGAATAACCACACTCTTTTCAACACATCTCGCTGTGCAAACAGATGTTTAGAAAGAATGCAATATGTTGCAGGCAAAAAAGCCAGCAAGCGATAATGTCTAAGCAGTTGGGGCCTGGAGCCCTGTACTATGGGTATGGCCACGGCAGCCAAAGGGGAGATGTGGAGATAAACTTTCTCCCTGAAAATTGAAATTCTAGCTTGTCAGCATCATTAACAATCAGATCCTGGGTGATTTCCATGTCATTGCCACCTCATTACCCCTCCTACAGTAGCAATGTCCCTTTTAGTTTATGTATTATTTTATGGGCTTTCCAACAAAGGCACTGACTGTAACATGAGAAGGTTGTCCTATAGCAGAGATAAACTATTTTGTTGCAGTCATCATTTATGCTCCTATTAGCAGTAATCCACAGAACCAAGGCTGGAAATCATGGACCTATACTTGCAGCACTGTACTGCAGAGCTTTTGTGTAAATGTAGTGTTTGTTGTGAAACAGCCATCATGATCCACTTCAAGGAAGGAATGGAGTGCTTCCATAGTGGCATCCTACCTTTGGGGTATGACTTAAGTCAAAAGCTCTAAGTGAGAAAGAGAAAACGAAATACAATACAAATTCATCTAATGCACATACTTTTGTGGGCTCAGTGTCTGAAGTATGTGAGCACTTCAGAATGTTTGTAAGATATTTCTTCTCTTAGTATACACTCCTGTTAATTTCCCATTTTGCAGCTAAAGTATAATTCTTACACTCCAGTGTTTCTTCCTATCCTAATTTTAGATGTCTATGAGAGAGATACTGCAGGCTAGCCTAGTTATCCACTTTTGTGTGCAAAAACAAAAAGTTATCCACTCCCTTTGTTTGAAAGGAGTGGAGAGAAGCCACTAGCAGAAAGTGATTCCCCTGTCTAAACATACATGCTTAACCTGTTCCAAAATATTTTCCTGGAGATTCCTTCACTGGCTTTGTCATGATTTTTTAAACCTTCTTATTAATGCATCTTCCTGTTCAAGGAGCTGATAATTGTTAACTGGGGCATGGGACTCCTCTGCTATAGCATTTGCTGCTTGTAGTATGGGAACAAGTGGATACTGTGTCCAGGAAGTAAGTATTCTTTGGGATGCCTGACATTCTAGATAAATAAAATAATAGTGAGGATGATTTCTAATGAACCCAAGGAAGTGCTAAGAAAGAAAGTTAAGACAAAGAGATGTTTGTTTATTCCCAACGGGGCTTCCACAGGGTCAAAGTATCACACCCATGAATCCCTGGTGTGTTCATATGTCTCTAGGTTAATGTAGAAAAAAGATAAGGTGGTGCCAACATTTCCATTATGCTGCTTCATTTGCAAAGTTTTGAAAGTAAGCCATAAATAAAAGCGCTCTGGAAGGAACTTGGCAGATGGCATCCTGATTCGTGAGTGAATCTGGTTGATTTTGCTTTCCATTTACATTTTTTGTCTTTTTTTTTTTTTCCATAAAAAAGAAGACATGAAAATTACTCCAGATAAACACAAGACCCAAAACATTATGACACAAAGCATTACTATGGGCTACAAGACCACTTAGTAGGAGGGGAAAATAATGATGTGCAAATAACTGAAGATCATCCAAGAAGAAAGATCAGTCATTCAGGGAGGTCCAGGGTGGAGGGGGGCTAACGCAAGATGCAGAGAATTAAGAGCAGTGGGTTGAGACTGAGCAAAGGAAAAATTGGCTTGAGGAAAACTTTCCTACAAGAGGACTAGTCTCCCAAGGCAGGAGATGGAAACCTGATTTTTTGAGTCACACAGCCCTGAACTGGCCCTGTTTCTGAAGAACTGTTGCAGTGAGCTATCCCACATGGGCAGGGAGAAGCCTGTGTACCTTGGAGATTTCAATTCCCCACTTGGATGACTCACTTCAAAGTGCAGGATGAAATTTAAGTTGGTGGGTTAACTGCCTGAGAGATGCTTGCCAGGACATGTGTCTCTGCTAAGAGGGGAAGACTTCATTGCTTAGATAGTGCTAAAGTTTCACCTGCTCCACAAGCATACCAGAAATCATCAGTTGTTAAGCCATCTTTACCCACCAGCTTCAAAGAAAGACAGAAAACATTACCTTCCCTCTTTCTGACCATGGCAGCTGATGAATGTATGGTGCACAAAAGACTGTTTGAAATCATAAAATACATAGGAATGGAGGAGAAGAAGATGGTGCAGTACCTGGGAAGACTGAAGGTGCGACTTCTATCAGTCCTATATAGCATTGTAAGAACCCCAAGAGCCATTTTCAAAAGCTCCTCTGCTCAGCAGACCAAGTGACACCTAGATTTTTTTCTTTCTCCTACAGTTGCCTTACTCATTGTTCAAGAGAGGAATCTTCTCTGCTTACCCAACCCAGGTGAACTCTATTTTTTCATTGACTCTGAAGTTACTAGCTTCCATAGCTGCTCTTGACTATTTTATCCAAGCATGATTCTACTCCTGGCATGGGGCTTTTTGTAGGTGCAAACAGAGCCTCCTTTTCTTTGAAGGCTCCTCTTTAATCCAGCCAGTGTGAAAACATCCCTGTATAGGACCTTCACTTTCCCCCTCCCTTTTCATTAACAGCTTCTTCAAAGGCATCTCTCCAAGTTCTCACTTCCTCCTACTGGTGCTTGCAACTGATGGAAACAATTGCTCATGTTTACACTGAGTGGACATGCTTATTAATTCCAGTACTAAACACAGAAAGGGCAAATTCTTCAGGAAATGGAGACAGATTGCTATTACACATCTCAATTTTACTTCCATACCAGAATGACACTTTGAGTTCTGAATGGGATCGGTGTCTATTTACACTGGAACATGCCCCAGTATACCCGGGAAGGTGCTATAGGTATGAAAGACAGGTGGTACATGGCATATGCCATAAGGTTAGCCATTGTTACAGTGTGGGTTGGGTTAGAAGGTTGGGGTCTCAAACACCACACGCTTGAAGAGAAACCAAAGCAGTAATCTGGGTTACTAGATATGGAGGATTGAGTTCAAGCGTGACAGAGAAGTGTGGCTCAGAGAGGTTTACCCAGACCTCTGAAATCCGGCTCACACTTGGCCTGTTTGTTTCCATGAGGAGAGCATCTCCACGCCTTTTTGCAAATTTCCCAGCAACAATGATATAAATAAAAGCTTGGACTGCAGGGCTGTCCTGATAACTTGTCCTGCCCTTTCCTACAAGGGGGCTTATTCCATGTAATACTACTTATATCTACATGGAAACTTCTTTTCTTTCTTTTTTTTTTTTTTTTTTTTTTTTTTTTTGTTGTTTGTCTTTTTTTTTTTTTTTT
>NDXB01009439.1:126307-138919 GCA_002631895.1 Agapornis roseicollis
TTTTTTTTTTTTTTTTTTGCTAAATTATTTTGTAGGTTTGGGGAGTGTTGTAGTAGGTGAGACTGAGACTCAAGTAACTCAGAACAAGATCTCGTCTGCTCTGGTAACACAGCTTCCAGTTTATTGAGGACTTAAAATCTTCTGTATTAAAGAAAAAGAGCAATAAAACTTCTGGGGAAATCCCATGAAAAACAGGTGTATGCTGAGACTCTAATTTGGGTAAAAGGGCTGCAGGTACAATTTGGTGAGCTGAAGGCAGTTTTCTTCTTTTGAGCTGCCTGGCTGATTACACCTGCAAGGAGGTAGGGAGTGCTTGCTGCTGCCACCAGCAATGCAGCTGAAGCTCTGTGAAGGAAATATACTCTGCCAGTTGCCCACTGCTGAAAGGATCTAGTCCCAGCCAGGAGGTGACATTCTCTGGCTGCCTTAGGTGGGCAGCATCTGGGGCTGCAATATGTGAGGTGTGCTCTGAGGACTGGGAAAGGTACAGGCTTGCATGCCGCTAGTCTTTGATGGAGTTCAGGAGGCAGGCAGGGATATACACAGCTGAGCTGCCCTTCTCCAGGGTCTTCTCCTGTGCTCCTGCTGCTTCTTGCTTGCAGACTTTTTCACGAGACAGACGAGGTGTAGGTAGATCTGGAACTAAACCCATCTCCCTGTCCTGAAAAGAGAGGGAAGCTTTGCTTGCATGTTACCAAAGTAACCAAGAAAGCAACCTTCTGATGTTGTCGTGTGAGTCCTCAGCTCAGTTTTATAGCCTTTTAGCAAGGTCCTTCCCACCAAATTATATTACCAGAACCCTTGAGCAGAGCCACTCTAATGAGGAAAACTCCTGCTTTCTGCAACTGCTAATGTAATAACTGGCAATTTTATGGCTAAATCAGAAGACAAAAAAACAAGGGGAGAGGTAAGGAGAAGAGGAAAATCTCTCTATTTTAAAATGCAGCCAAAGAAATCTGCAGGATTCTACTGCTGCCAATTATTTTAACAGCTCCAACCTGTTTCCCCAGCAGAAGTTAAAAAATAAAAATGCCCCATCCAGCCCCTCCTTCCCTGTCCTTTGGGAAGAGAGGGGTTTGGATTAGCTCTTCAGAATGAAAACAAACACATCGGGGCTTTTATAGAGCCAAGCTGTTCCTACACTTCGAGAGCAAGCAGGAAAAGATCTAACAGGTGCTGCATGATTTTATATGGCAGCATCGCAAGAGGCGCTGGTTCTCGCTTGTAAAAGGAGGCTTTCTTCCCCCTTCAGCTGGTGCCCTCTTCTGTTGCCGGAGCCAATGGCTTTAGTTTAACAACCTGTGGTTGTTATTTAAGCTCCAAGCCGTGCCAGAAGGCTAACCTTGTGTCTGACACGTTCCTTTCCCTCTGCTTAAGGTGGGTTCCAGGGTGAGGGACTCCCTCAATGGCTAGTGGCACCCCTGCTCCATTACTGGGGTACTTGGTACAGCTATGGTCAAGGCCAGAAAATTGTTTTTCCCAAACAACTCAACTCCATCAACTCCCTAAGTTTATGCCCATGTGAAGGAATCCTACAAAATGGGCTGTTTGAGTGCAGTCCAGTCCTTCTTGAAGTCTCAGGAGCAAGCTGCATTTCATGTCACCACACAGCAAGAGCCATGCATTCTACAGTAACATGCAGCTCTGAAACTCCCATGAGCCCTTGGCAACCTTAGGACAACGAGTCATCTTCCACAGTAGATGCGTAAGACTGTGGATAGAGAGGGGGCCAATCAACAGCAAAGTGTAAAAGTTCTCAAAATCCGGTGACATATAAACGTAAGCACTGATGACGTTTCCAGGAAGTCCGCAGATGAACCCCACAAACTTTGGCCCTGCCTTGCAATTTGCTAAGCAAGGAGCTACAGAAGCCTCCACATCCTTTGGAGGAGACATGTAGCGTGTAATCACATCCCTGTGACACACGGTTACCAGGCAGAAGTGACGCAATGAGGATGGAGTAGGTCGAATCACAACTATTTTAGAGGGTCTGCTGGGAGAAATGCTTGAACTGAGCCACATTTGGGATTGGCCTTTTATTGTCTTGTTGCTCTTCCCATAAAAATAACCTCCAGATTAGCCCCAGCTGTTAGCAGGTTTCATCATTAAAATTTTGTTTGGTATCAGAGAGGAAGGAAGTAAGCCACTTAAAGAACAATATTGCATGTTTTATTTTTTCTCCCTCCCTTTCACACCCCCCACCTACACCATGATGTCTAGACCTAAGTTTTTTCCACTGGGGCTAGTGAACTACTGTTAGATAAGACAGCAGACACCATTCCACAAACATTTTTATTCCTTTTAGAAGCCATTCCCTTCCCCCTCGACACGCATTCTCATGCACACAAGCAAAGAAACAAATGCACTGGGGGAAAACTTGAGCTATAAACAAACCTTCAAAGTTTTAGCTGCATTTTTACTTGTCTGGAAATGTGGCAATACCACGCAAGTCTGGCTGTTGCTGTACAGATGCACTAAGCAGACTAATAGAGTGCAGATCAGCAGCAGCAAACATATGCAAGACACTCAGCTACGCATCCATATAAATATGGGAGCCCTTTAGCACCTGGCTTGCTAGCAGTCATAGTATCCTCTTCAGCCACACCATACTTGTGAGGGTACTGAAGCCCTCAGCAGAGTCAGGAGCATGCCTTTCTGATTAAGCTGGTAATCTGCAATGTTCCGCTTTTCCCTTGTACCTTTCGACACTAGGAGGGAAGATGAGTAGGCACAGACTACGGTCTGCTGAAAATTTGTCCTCTGTCTGAAAAATTGCAGGTTTTGAGGACATCTTAAGGACTGCAAGAGGAAACAGGAGGTGCTGTGGGGCTGATAGGGACATCCAAGCCCTGCAGCAATTCACCTAGGGATTTTCTACATATTCCTTAAAAGGATATTGGCAGTGTAAATGGTTCTTGCCTTTTTAGGCTGAGTTGCAACATGGTCTAGTTCTTTGCTATGGGACCCAAATGACTTTGTTGCTAACTAATTACCAAGATGGGTATTTTCAGGCAGCATTAAAGCAAATTCCATGGAAGTGATGGATCATTCTTGCATTACTTAACAGTTGATTTTGCTTGGGATCTTCCGACAATATCACTGTTGATTTTTGTTATTAAAACAGAAAGTTTTTGAAGAAATATGTTGGTTTCAGATGAAAGTGTCTCTTACCCACAACAGCAGACGTGGTCAAAAAAGGAGGGAGTAGGTGCTCATTTGAAGTGGGGAGGTTCAGCTTCATATTCTGGCTGTTTTCCTGGTTTTCTGGGTGCAAATCAGGGTCATTTCACCTTGGTGCTCTTAGAAGTGGTCCCTGTTCACTGAGAGCTCCTGCTAGACGGCTCTGCCCCCTCAGCTGAACAAGGCCACATAATGAGCAGACTCAGATGAAGCAGCAGAAGTATGTGGCACAGGGACAAGATGAGTTTTAGGGGGCACAGAGCAACTGGTTACTTTCTTGGAAGTAATGCAGTAGTGACCCTGCCTGAGGGATGTCTCATCCCTGTTGCCAAAGGGAGGCTGTGCTGTATGGTCACTTCACTAATCTGTCCTGACATGCAAGAAATAACATGTTTTACTTACCCTGCCCCACAGTCCAATGAATTTTTGGGCATGCAAACTTCAAAAGTGAGTAGGAACCCGCTCAGGAGCCATCTGAATCCATGTTTTCCATGACACAGATTGGTGCTCTGCTCTTCAGGAGGAAGGTGGGGAATTCAGTGAGGGGCAGGAGGCAGCAAGGGTATTCACTGTTTCTTGACAGCGTTTAAAATGTCCCAGGCTCATTCCACATTGCAGCAAAACCTTGTTTCTGAACTTCAGCACTTCTTTGTGAAATGACATTCTTGGTTTTCAGCCAGCCTGAAAAGACAGGTCTCTAAGGTTATCAGTTCAGCTTCAGCCCAGGAATGATCAGGGAAAGGAAAGAAATCCATTACTGCTTGACAGAGGGATTTGACTCTGTATGGAATAGATTGGTGAGCTAAGGCCAAGTGGAGCAAAGTAAAAATCTTAGGTTTTTTTTTCTTCCCAACTGATAGTAGTTGGCAGAATCTAAGGGCTGAGAAAAGAGCAAAAGAAACCGTATTACCCAGAAATCTTGATGTGAAATGCACATCTATCCCCAGGTACATGCCCCATGCTACCCCAAAAGCCCCGCATCAGTACTGAATGGAAATATCTGACTATTACTGTAGTAGGAAAACAAAGAAATAAGGACTAGAAGAGGTAGTTGGGTCACTGAAGCCTAGTTCCCTGCTATTGCTAGTAACTACTTCATATCATCACTTGCACAGCTGGATTTTAGTTGCAGGGCTATAGGCTCTCAAATATCACAGCAATGCTCCCATGAGAGTACCAAGGCAACAAAACCCTGTGGAAGGCCATGCTTGTCTGTTTCTTTTTCCTTAACTCTATATACAACTCTTCGGAGGAAGTTGGAGTTTTCCCTAATATTCCAGTTCCAACTTGACAGGTCCCAATTTGAATCAAGCTTCTTCAGGGAGGACATTTTAAGGGGTAAAAAACCCTACATATTTCACTTTTTCCTTCCCATTTTTCCCCAAGTTTCAGATGAGATGAGCCATCTATGCCAGGATAATCTGTCAGCAATATGACCCACAGTGTATGTGTTAAGAGAGAGCATAAAATCAGGTCAGGTATAATGTAGCATTTACCCATGATACCTTCTCAGAACTCATTTCTTTAGGAACCTTTCAAGCTGAAGACTGGATTTAGACTGTTGTATTAATGACCAATGGGCTTGCTCTCCCCAAACTTATCTGGTTTTTAACCCATTTCTGCTTTTGATTTATAAAGTAACCTATGGAAATGAATCCCACAGTGTTCATTTTAAACATCTGTACCTAGAAACCCAGAAGATTGGGAAAAAAAAATGTTTCAAAAGTTGCTTTGGTGGTGCCCAGTGCTTATAAACAATCAGATATTTGCCTCTTCAGTGATCTACCTTGTCCCCCAACCCCTAAATGTTTACATAAACCTAAACTATAGACTGGGATCCAGAAGGAGAGCTAATGCTCAATTTTAGGATCCAGGATTTAGCAATTCTTTGCATCTCATAAAAAGCAAAAGCAGCTGCAAAGCTGAGCTTTAGATGTGAACTTGCAAACTTTCTGAGACTGGTGCCACTGGGATTTAACTGGAACCAGCAGTCCACTTCAGGTTTGCAGTGCTGCTTTTCTCCAATTGCTGGCTCTGTCCTGCCTCCTTCTGTAAATTTTGCACTTGAGCATGTACAGATAACAAAGAATGAAACAGTAAGAGCAGAATATAGACTCGTATATATTCATGTTTTCCCATTAAAAAAAAACCCAAAACAAAAAACAAAAACAAAAAAACCCCACCCCAACCAACAACAACAAAAACCTCCCCAAAAACAACCCCCCCAAAAAACCCCAAGCAAACATATAAAAAATCCCCACACAAACAAAAAAAGCTCTGATAATGGATGTCACCCCCTGCTGAAATCCAGAGCCTCTTTTTGTGAAATGAGACAGAAATTGCTAAGTCTTAGGTGGATGCTAGACCTCCAGAAGATCCAAGGGAGGTGAGGAAGGCAAATTTTTGACTGCTTCAAATACATCAGGAGAATGGTTTGATTTTGATTTGGTTTTAGTCTATCCTTTTCCTTCTTCTGGTAGTGTTCACTGATCCTGATACACAGGCTATGCCACACAGTCTCATGAAAATGGGTTTATAGGTTGCAACTCTGGGGAACACCTATGGTCTGAACTGTCATATTTTGCATTTTCCATTGCTCTTTACAACCTTTTCTGGCATCTGGGTGGGTTGTGAATGAGTCCTGGAGAAGACAACAGACCCATCCTACAGTTCATGTCAGACAGCTTGAAGTGACAAGCTGATATTGAAAAACAGCATATGGAGGACCTTAATGTGTGGAGATATATGGAGCTGCTTCTGAAACACATCCCCCTTATCCACCTCCTCCTTTTTCAACAGTTTCCCTCTTGCATGTCTGAAGGTCTGATCCAGCAGGAGACAAGTTCTTGGTATGCAAACTAAGTGAGAGGGACTCAGCCCCTGAAGCACCCTCAGCACTTGACAGGATGTGCTTACTGTCTCTTCTTAAATCTGGAATAAGATAAATGATCCATCTTATAGGTAACTTTGAGATCTTGTTCTTTCCATGGAAAGTGCTTCACTTCTTATTCCACTAAGCTTCCAATGAAAAGCAAAGCAATTAATAAAGTGTTATTAATAAAGACAAAGAAGTATGGGACAGCTGTAGAAAAGGGTGGGCTTTGAAGACTTTTGATATAATCACATGGGGCCAACATTCCTGACCTTCCAGGCCATGTACTAAAACACACACACACAGGAGCACCAAGACATGCATAACTTAGATCAGAAAGCTGGAGAGTGAAACATAACCAGAGCTCCACAGCGATCAGCCCTTGGAAGAGCAAGAGCATGCACCCAGAGAGTGGAGGTGTTGTATGGCAGGACCAGCAGCTCATTTCTTTCATTGATTGAAGGGTCCAATTGCACAACAGGACCTGCACCAGCAAAGCCACATCATGGGAACATTAGCTGCCATACAAGAGCTGCTCAGGTGTGTGTGTTCTGGTAAGAAAAGGTTTCCCCTCCTCTTCTCTTCCCCCACACACCCATTTCACAGAGTCTTGATTAAATAGAGTTTAGCTTCCATCTCCCAGGTACCAGGAGTCATCTTTTACAATTTCTCTAGTAGCTTCTTTCTTCTAAAAAAACATATATGCATCAAGAAGGCAAAACATATGCTTCCTATATTTTTGGAGCTCCAGCTGCAAAAAAGACACCATGGCCTCTAACTTTCTCCACCTTTTTTATTTTTTACTTTTTTTTAGAGCACTGGTATATAATGTTTTTACTTTTTGTGTAACTCTGTGCACCGTAACACTGAAGGAGACATGCAGGCATTTCAGTTGTAGTGTTGCTTTTCTGCTCTCGTATCTTGCCAGTTCCCTTTGGGAGGGGGAATACTGACTTTTTGTTAATTTAAAATCAGATTTATTCAGGTTGAAATTGTCTCTTCTGTTTGCAAAAAAAGGAAGATAGGAAGCATTTGCATCCCACTATGAAAGAGGAAGACTGCTCATGTATGAGTGTCTGAATGAACCATAATCTGAGCATTTTGTCTTTTTTCTCTGAAATATGATGATTTTTTTCTCAGCCAAAAACATCTCTACCTCATACTTTTCCTCCTTAAGAAGATTTGAGTATTTTCAGCCTCATCTGTGTTTACTCTTGTAGCCTGAACTGAGCCCTTTCCACTGATTACCCATAGTGATTAAGGTTAGATTTCAGCTGATTTGCACCCCAGGTTGCCGCTGAATAATCCTGTGCTCTTTTAAAGTGCAACCACTGCCTCCATGCAATACAAGTGGGATTTGAAGCTTGCAGGTCCTTTGTAGGTGTTTTTAGTATGCAACAAAGAAATCTGAAGTAATTATAGGAAAACATGATGCTGAAGCATAATACTACCTGTCCAGTTTAACTGTGCGGTAAGTCTTTAAACTTCTGTTTTTTCTGCCCATGTGTTTATCCTCCTTATCCATCCCCCCATTAGGTTTATGTTAGTCAGAATTAACCCCACCTATCTGCAAGGGATGAATGAATTTCCAGCACACTCACTCAGCACTCCACACTTTCCACTGCAAAAGCCCTAGAAGCTTAGTGACAGAACAGTCTACAATGCTATTAAAACATATAAAATATCTGTAAAACATCTTCCTCCAGGAGATGACAAGGTGGGTTCTCCTCATATTACTCTATTTGAGGCCATGTTGTAGTATCATATTAGCCTGGGAAAGTGGGTGTTTCCACACACCTGAAATGGAATTCCTAACCTGCTTGTGCTCAGGTATAGACTGGACTATCTAATCTATCTATCTATCTACATATACCTAATATATCCCAGGTATAGCATGGGAGATATATATATACGCCCTGGGAGTATATATTGGCCCCAGGGTAGGGTCAATATTTAGCACAACTGAGAAATGTGCCTCAGTTTCAGGATTTTGGTGGTCACAGTTAACCAAGTTGTCAGTACTTGGTGATATTTATTGCATTTTCTTGCATATTAAGCACCTTTTATGGGTGGAGAAAATTACAGGCAGTTCCTTATGACTGCTGTTGGAGGCAAGATCCTTTCCTGGAAGGGCCTCTGATCTTCCATGCTGTGAGCTCACAGTATGCGGTGGTGGCAGGTGAGGTCAAAAGAGTCTGTGGACACTGGATGAGCAGCGGGGTACTTGCGTGGCTCTGTCTTCTGGCACTGCAGTCTCCTCTTTTCTGCCACCAAGGCAATGATCCTTTCTTAATGTCACTTTTCCAATGCCTCTATTTGCTGCAGCCACAGGAGAGAGGGGAGCTAATTCTGGGTGCTGAGAAATGGAAGAGAGAAATAATAAACACTGGACAACAGTGCCTCTATTAAGAGGAGTCCTGAAGGTGATAGGGAAACTGGAGTAATGGCAGAAGATACTGGAGTACAGTGATATATCTCCTTTGATTTCTGTATGTAACTTACATCAGGAGAAGACCAGGGCAAAGACTGGTGGGAGAGGGAAAGAAGGCGCAGGCGTGACTGAGTCCATATTCATGGCTGAGAGGCAGGAGTAGAACCCAGGGCTCCCAATCATGACAGCCCCCCACTGTCTTCCCTTGAATTATTGCCTTGATTAGCATGATGTCTTGCTCCTGGCAACCATGTGCCATTGGGTCTATGGAGGAAAATATATGAGTGTAGAGAATAATTGGTTCTTTGCTATTAGATTGCACAAAGGTCAAAGTGTACTGGGAAGAGAGAGACAGCTGAAAAGTCACATTCCCTGCAAACGCTGTGGCACTGACCTCTTGTGCCTGCAAAAACTGGAAATCACAGACAATCTGTTGTGATGCCATGGCTTCTTGTGCTGGGGACTGCAAGATCTCAGTACAAACGCTGGTTTCTCAACTGGTAACACTGGAGTCCTTTGTAGCACCGAGTCAGATTGTGTATAGGGGGAGTTATATAAGGTTTTCTTGTTATGTGATCTGCCTTGTTGCATTATTCTAACAAATTAGACACTAGAAAGACACTCTGCTGTCTATGTACCACCCTGAGGACATCTCTCTCTTCCCCTGAAATCTGGCAGCTCTGATTCACTTAGGACAAACATGGTACTTTTGAAGGATCTTGTTGCTTATGTCTGTGGGCTCTGTGAAAACCCTATGATTTTTAATGCCTCGCACTTGTATCTCTGTCAACCATGATGGAATTTCTGAAAAGCTGAATACCTTTTCAAACTGCTGACTCCAAACCTCTCAACATGGAGCTTTGTCTAACATGAAAGGATTTGCGTCTACAGTTTCCTTCTTTTGGTAGCATCTCCCATCCACAGAAGGGTTCAAGTCTTCAAGATACGGCCTGTTTCCAGATACAGGTCCTACAGGAGAAGTTACAGTAACAAAACAATGAGAATTCATCTTTGTGCTCAGAAGACTCTAAATTTACTTAAAAAATAGGCAGTAGAGGTCTGCAAAATCCATACAGAAGGAGATGGTCCCACATACAGTACCTGACATGCTGCAGCCAGCAGCTAATAATAAGTAACCAGGGTAATTTCTAATATGAGGATCTCTAAGCAAAAAACCTTACTGTGGGCTGTAGGCAGATTTTGCTTTACTTTGCTGCATCTCAGCAAGCTCATGGTTGATACATTGGGTAGGTAAGTAATTTAGCTTTTTAGTGTATTTGCCCTGTTTATGCTGTGGCAATGAAACGGAAGATGGATGGTCAAGATGCATTGCTTCTTCATCGAAGTGACAAGGGAAATTCATGTTCAGGCACTCATATCTTACAAAGCCATGGCTAAAATGTAGCCAGGTTTTCTAGTGTGAGATAGAGCCTTAACAGAACCCCTTCTCTTGTGCAGACCTATTATGTCTTAAAGCCTCTATACAATTGTTGTAGCACTTGTCTTCACAGACAGGCTCAGAGATTATGGATTTACAGCACTGTTTCACAGTGCTTATCCATTGGTCCTGCCCTCAGTTTTGAGATGTCAAACTGCAGTGGAAGTTAGATAGGATCTCAAAGAAGTGGGGAGATCAGAGAATGTATTGGTAATTCATATCCTATCCTATTGTCATTCATTTATCAGGTTGCCTCCCTTATGTTTAGGTATACTGGAGAATGTTTAGGTATACTGGAAAAAGATAGAGCCTTTATGGTGAAGTGGTTTAAAGCCAAGGCCTGCAGTGAGAGTGTCCTTATTTCCTTACTCATTTCCTTGGCTCTCCTCTTGCCCTGATGAACTACTGACCCCATCCTATCCCTTCTTGAAATGCTGTAAGTCATTTTTTTTGTAGTGTTTTAATTGAAACTGAATTTTTCCATAAAAATGTTCAGGCTGGGGTTTGAAAGTAAAATGATGTTCACTGACAGAAAAATCCCTGGCCTGGCTGCACCTAGGAATGGGCATCAAGCTGTCACTTCCCATCTCCCAGTCACCACAAGGAATGAGGAGCAATCAACGTATGGCTGCCTGGTGGTAGCTATTTCTTCAGAAAATAAAAGAACCTGTAGAGGAAATCAAAGGTATGCTGGTCATTTAGTTGCTTCCTAAGTCAATGGCACAGAGTGCCCCTGGCATCACTTCCGTGCAAGGTTTGCTTCTCAAGGCCATCAGTTGGTTGGTGACTAAATGGGAAGACTAGACACAAAGAGCCATTTCCTCCCACTGCCGTGATCTCTGTTCAGGTCTGTTGGCCACCTACGCATTACAGTCAAGACCGTGCAAAACTTCTCCCAGTGTAGTGTGAAATTTGCTCCAGAAAAGCAGAAACATCTGGTTAGAGCCAGGAAGTGGTTGCTGGCTGGGTTTGGCAACAAGGGAACGTGTAGTTAATACACTCTTACCTCATCAGTAGGTGTCACTGCAGCAAAAGACAGGGTCCAGTGGAAAGTTTCAGAGGGGAATAGAGAGGGGTACTTCAGCCAACCAACCAGATGCAGTCAGTTCAGTGCTTCCTGACTACAGCCAGAGAACAGCTATGGATCTGGGTTTATGAATTGCTTGTAATAAGGCCATAGGAAATGAGAGATTAAGGAAATGAGTCATTAAGTGATTACAAAGACATGTGAAGCACACACAGTTGTGGCCGCCAGTAACAGAGCGTTGAGCAACTGTAAATTTCTTCTGCCGGGGTTTTGGGAATGTTCCTGCTGAACTTCTATGCAGTAGTGAGTTACGGTTCGGTGGATGTAGTTGAAATGAACCAGTAGCAAGTTTCAGCCACTCTTAGCACAAAACCCACAGAAGAGTTTTCTACAACTCAAAATCACCCTTTTGATGCCAGGCCTGGTGACCAATCCCAGAAGAAATATTGCAACAATTAAAAAACAGTCCCCCTCTAGCACAGTAGAATTTAAGTCTGGTTTTCAGTATGGATGCAAAAGCTTTAACCAAGGCTCAGTTAAACCTTCTTTGTCAGGGCCAACACCTCACAATGTAGCCCTATGCTAGGATTAGCTTCTGACTCAGTTTCTGCATCATTTCCAAAAAAAAAAAAAGCCCCCAGCAGCTGCTCCTCCTCATGCAAGGTGTTTCTCTGGTGTGTTGAAACTGGCATTCAGTACTGTCACACGGGGAGATGTGGATAACCTGGTCTTGGGTCTGCAGAAAGCATAGCACAGAGGGGAGCAGCACGGCTGCACTTGTTCAGCAGGTGCACTGCCATCAGCTGGTGAGCAGATGCTCTCTGGTGTGCCTGGAGGCCTTTGCTCACACCACAGTGAACCTGCTGCCTTTCCCAGCCTCTTGAACTGCAACCTTTCTGGAGAGGCAGCCTCTCTCCCTCTGCCGTGCTGCAAAGCCAGCTACTGGAGATCCGTAAGTGAGGTCTGTTCCTTTTAAGAATCCATCACTTCAGAGGCAATATGGGAAGCAGAATTCAGAAGCTGTCACTTCAGGCAGCAGGGATAAGTCACATAACCCATCAAAAAAGACGCTTCATGTAGTCTGGCATCGAAAAACAACTTTTTAATCTTATTTTCTGGGAAGCACAGTCAGAAAAAAAAAAAAATCCGTAACACAAGGCAGGTCAGCTGTCAAACCTGGACTCTCCTGCTCTGCATGACCTTCTTGCAGGTTCTTGATCAGGCATCCTGCTCCAGAGTGCACTATGCAGCAGCTCCAAACCTCTTCAGCCAAATGTTGCCAAATAATCAAAAAAGAGAAAATGAGGCAGTCAGGTATCTTTGATGCTATCCTAATGGCTTTACTAAAGACGCACATAAAGTGCTGGTAGCTCCTGATAGAAAACTAAACTGTATGAGATGGGCTCTTTGAGTCTTTTTTGGAAAATTTCTCCACAGCATTTTGCCTTCAAAGTGTGTTGATTTTTCTACCACCACCTCTGCAGTCTGCAAGTGTTGGCTTTCAAGCTGGCTCTAATGCTCTGTGCCTGGTTCCCTCTCCCATATATCTGAATCCCTTAACCTACTCCTTACCCTTTCTCTCTGTTTTGGTTTTTTTTTTTTGGTTTTTTTTTTTTTTTTTTTTTTTTTTTTTATCCTTCTTTCTTTCTTTTTTTTTTTTTAAT
>NDXB01009439.1:139020-151286 GCA_002631895.1 Agapornis roseicollis
TTTTTTTTGGTTTTTTTTTTTCTTTTTATATTTACATTCAGCCTCCGATCCTTACTAATCTTCTATGCAACAGTATTTTGTGTTTATACTGTACTGTTTCAGGCAGAAGTTAATCACACCTGAGCAAAGATTGGCTGCAGTGCTTGTAGCCACAGTTTGGTTTCATCCACTCTACAAATTAACAATTCAGTCTATATTACATATAGAGTGTAAACAAAACAAACAAACAAACAAAATGAAACAACCAACCAAACAAACCAAAACAATGTTTCCTGTTCAATTTTGCTCCCTCAGTTTCCCTTCTATCATAAGCAAACTTAGGAGGCTGAGACACTTCCAAATTATCTGTAATGGGCTGGCAGATGGGAAAGGCTTGAGCAGAATATCCACCATTCATGCTACTGCAGGAGAAGCAGTCACCTAAGCATCAGTGTGTATATAAGAGGCTCAGTATGTGAGAGTTCCTGACCCTCTGACTTTAAATCTGACTAGATAAGAGAGCCAAAGAGTGGGAGGTGAAACAGAAGCCCAGAGAGTTGAAAAGATTTGTCATAGCAGATCTGGGACTGTTGCCCAGGCCTTCTAAGCACAGCTGGGTGATGATATTATAGTTATTATTAATAATAATAATAATAATAGTTACTGTGCCAAAAATTGGTGTTAGGGTAGGACTGGAAGAGATCACCAAACTGAGCAGAGTGTGGTGAATATTTCTGGCCAAAGAACACATCTGTGTTGAAATCTTTCAGAACAAAACATTCAGAGGAGTTTTGAAATGATACTTTACAAATAAAAATAGCCATTGCATTTAAAAGCAACAAAAGAAAAAACAAAACCAACGAAGTAAAAAAACCCCCAACAACAAAAAACCCAACAACTTTCTAAATCATCTAAGTAACTAAGTGTAAAAAGCCTTTCAGTCTAGTGAAACATTTCAGTCAAATCCAAAATCAACCTTGTTTGGTTTTTTTTTTCATCCAAAACCTCAAAAGATTTTCATGTTGGTTGAGACTTACTTCCTTTCCAATTTTCCATTTTGGTGACCAAACCAAAATATGTATCAATCACCAAGCTTCACTCATAATTCCCAAGAAAAAAATGTGTCCCATGGACTGCACTAAACTGCTATGTAGACTTTTCAACAATGAAAATCTCTCTCCCAGGCATTGCAACTACATCACCACAATAACTATCCTACCATGCTACAACTTCCACTACAATATTTCTTTGTTGTATAGATAACTGTGACCAAGCCCTTGCTAACGTAATTCATGAGAGGGAGCAGCATTATTGAAACAATACTCACGCTTCAGGGTTGACCTCTAAATCTGTCGTAAGTCACAAGTGTCAAAATCAATCAAGGTTATACAGGGGAGGTTAAGAAATTTCATCATGTGTACAGATGTTGGATTTTCTATGCTGTAATGACAGTCAGGCAACATGATTGTGTATGTCTTGATGAAAAGAACGAATTGGTTTTATTTTAACTGTTTTTCATTTTTAGATGATGCTTACTATTTCTACAACAGGTTATTTTCTGTACTGCCTTTAAAAAAGTTCCTTATTTTTTGTTCGTATTGCTTGGTATGAGACAGTGCATCAACACCTTTCATCCTGCATAAATCCAGCCAAGAGGTATTTGCTCCTTGATGAAATGTAGAGAGGAGTGGAAGTAGCTGTTTCACAGCAAAATGTTTATAAAAGCTCAGGAAAGGAAGGATAAAAGGGATGTGCCTGCAGCTGACAGTGAAAGCAGAAAATTAAAGCAGAAGCAAATTGACTTATCTAACAAAAATCCTACCCAGACGCTGATCATCTACTTTTCTTGCAGAAAATGCTGAGTTATCTTGAAGGATTAGGAGCAACTGGAGCTGTGGTTATGTCTTTTCAGAAAAGCTCCCTCAGTGCTCTCTGCTAAACCTCCCCCGTGTCATGGGAATACTTGCTGTTCTCACAAACACATCAAGATCCACAGGCAGGACAGCTTAATACTCTATTGTGTCTGATGCTGACTGAGAGAAAAGTAGTTCCCACTAATGACTAAGCTTCTTCTGTTGGTCCTTCTTTACCCTCCAAGCACTCATTTTACTCAAATGCAGAAAATTATGAATTTTTTGATATATCCAAATGCAGCTTAGGAGAACATGCCTGGACAACCCCAACAGAGTTCTCTAATTCCTTGGATTTTCCTGGAGTCACCTAATTACTTCCAAGGTTTCTCAGAAATATCTGGAGTTTCCCAGACAGAATGGCCTTTGAGAAGCTGTGCTGTGACTCTATCAGGAGCCCATTAATTCTGCCTGGTATGAAATCATGTTGTTGAGAGAGTGATAACAAGCTTAAGAGATAAGTCAGTTTGGCAGAGCATTGCTTTCAGCTTGCATACACAACAGTGTAATCCTTGGAGCCCTCAGAGAAACACACATGTATAATGAAGGAAGGATTTTCTTTTTGCTTTTCTTTTTTTATTCCAGGAGAATTAAAATGAACATCAATAAATTTGGGTGTCAGAGCACAGAGAGGAAGAGAAAGTAATAGTGCTAGAAACACAGCATCAGCGGAAGACCTACCAGAGGAATAAAGATTGAGAGCTATATTCAGCCTGGCCACAATAGATGTCCTAACATAAGTCAGCACCTACTTTTCTCTACTGATTCCAAAGGGAACCAGGCTCTGACAGTCCATCACTGCAACTCGCTAAGTATGATCCCAAACTGACTGATGACAAAGCTGCCTGCAACGTTTGCCATCTGAGAGTGGCAGCATGGCATGTATGAGATAGAATGGATAGTCAATCTTAGAGTAATTTCATCTCGAAATGATAGTAAGAACTCTGGAGATTGACTATCCTCTGCAGTGTATACAGTGCCTATCAGGATGGTGTGGGACTACATTAGTGTGGCAGGGGAAGGGAATCAGGGTTTACCAGCTTAAGTGGAATAAAGCCCCACACAAAGCACTTGATTTCCCATCTCCTGGTTGTTTTTACAGAACAAAATATTCGGGCTCATTAGAGAAGTAATAAGCTGAAATTTTATGGCCCATGTTTGTACAAGAGGTGAAACCTGATACTCAGATGTCCTCCTCTGGCTTCACAAATATGGATGATCCGTAGAAGATTTCTATGCACAAGGGTGACATTCTAAAAAATGGCAGAAGTATTCTGTCCTCTACACAAAGAAACGTCATGCAGGAGTTAGTAGATGATGTGCCAGTCCTCGCTCTTCACCCCAGGCACTGTATAAAACATGAGACCTCATGTCTCGTCTCTGTTCCTATTGTTCTAGTCCACCCCTCTCTTTCCAAATTTTGTAGCACAGCTGATATTAATGACATTTCAAGATAATTCTGAAACTATAAAAATTAACAAACATGGTGAGGATTTGCAGTCTCTGAAGGCTTCAGTTCAAATAATTTTTTTCACTTCCTTTTTCATGTCCTTTCCAAGACTCTACAGGGCATTCAGGTGATATTTAACACTAGCTGTACTGAGCAGTTCAGGTCTTGCTACTGATATTTATGTTCCTTTGGATTCAAGAAGCACCACTAGAGATCACGGGTCAATCATATATATGTGTGGAATGGCCTTTGGCTTGGAAAATCACCAGAGTGGTATCATGAGGCCCTTCAGACACAACCAAACACACCACTCAAGGTACAATCCTTAAGTCCAGGGAATGCCTACACTCCTCATATAGAAACAGCTTCAGCAACAAGCAGTAAAGAAGAGGTAGTATGGGTAGGGAAAGAGGAGAAATGTATCCTACATGAAGTTTTCAGGTGAGAAAAGTAACTTCACTATTATAACAGCTGCATAAAAAAAAAAAAATACAAAACAGGTTGAAAGGGACCTTGGAGGGCATATGGAATGTACCTACACAAGGACAAATCGTATCTAGCCAGCAGACATTCTTAAAATTAACTGGAAATGAAGACTCCATGCCCTCCTTGCACAAATCTGTCCCAGACTTCCACTGTTTTTACTGCTTAGAACCTCTTTCCAATTTTCTCATCTTGGGTAATTCATCATGGGCATGGGGAAGAGGTCATCCCCCACCACATTTTATCTTTCCCCCAGTATCAGAATACTATGTTCTGTTGTAATGCAGTCCAAAGCAATTCCACAACATACAGAAATTTGCTTTGAAAGTTACTAATTTTGGCACATCAAAATTAAAAATAAGCAAGTAACCCGATCATGACACAAGTGCCTGTGTTTAGAGGCGTTCATGCAAGAGGAGACAGGATGAGTAGCTAGGGGTGTGGAAGAACAAAGAAGCTCCTCTGACCACTGCCAGAATTAATGAAAGACCAGTCCTAGAAGTTTGCTTCAGCAATTTTAGAAACGATAATAACAGTCCTCCCCCTCCCAACGTACTAAATCTGATCCTTGCTAATGTGAATTAATACCAGGTTTCAGTGCAGTCACTGGGGTAATGTGATGCTCTGGAGTGCTGTAATCCTAAACAGCGCATTAGGAGAGCAGCTCGCACCACAGCTGTGGCTCCTTGCAGGTGTTTCTTCCCCAGGCAGCCCCTTCAGTAGCTAGTCTCTGACTCTGCAAGAGAGGCATAGGCGGAGCTCTGTCATGGGCAGACAATGGGGTCTTCCGCCCTGGAAGAAATGGGCTGGTCCAGTGCTGGTGATAGCAGGAGGGGTGAGAAAGGGAGTGGTCTGGAGTGATATGGGTCTCTATTATGCACAAAAGGAGAGAGAAGGGGATGAATGAACGAAACAGATACCTCTGTGTGACCTCCTTCCCCTGTAGACTGGGCACACACTGCCTGCGTACACATGTGCTCTTTGTTCTACAAATGTTCCCGTTGCTCCTGCCCCACCACTTTCCCCTATCCTCCCCCTTAAACAAGCCCTGGCTCACGCATTTCATCAACAATCCCCACTATTCATTTTTCAGGGGCACCAAAGGGAAACAGAAGGCTCCTAAGCAAATTTCCTCCTCCTTTGGTACTGCCCTGTTTTCCCTCCACCCATCCTTCACCACCCTCCTCCCCCAAACCTTGCGCCGTGCCTGTCTGCAGCCACAACTCAATATTGGGTTACAGCAGGCCTCCAGCTGACCTGGTGGGTTCATCCTGTAAAAATACCACTTGTGTTGTTCGTCTCTCTGATTACCTCTGGCTCATAACAGGTTTGGTCACCAGCTCAAAGGGGGAGGGCAAGATGGAAGAGGTCTGCTTTAGCTGCAAGCCCTCCTCCTCAGAGGGGACAAGAAAAGCCCCATTTGTTCACTCTCCCATCTTTGTCCCCAAAGTCTTGTGTTTTTCAGAAAAGAGTTTTGTATGAGTCTATTTTTTCAAGTTCAGTGCCACTGGAGTCAGTGGAGGGACACCAGCAGTACTTTTCTAGCTTAACTGTCAGCACAGAATCTTTCTGTTTGGATGTAGGTCCCCATCAGATTCCCAGCTGGCTTCTGTAATCCTCTCACCACTGCAGAAACAGGTCAGGAATTTAATTAGTCTCACAACAAATTCAGTGCTTCCTGATTGTCACTTTGGCCAAGAACTACCCTTTTTGTTTGTTATCTCCTGGGCTTTCAGTCTTGGTTGCACTCAGGAGTGGAGAAAAAGTGCAGAAACAGCTATAAACTAACAAAATATTTTGAGTTCCAGAAATAGATATTGGAGGGACTTCTATTTGACTCAAAGTAGTAGGTCAGATTTGAAAAGTTTGCAGCGTGGGTGAGTTTTAGATGTAGACCTTCACTCAATGGCTTGTTCATTTCTGTGGTGATTTCAAAAGTGCAAAAGAGTTGCCCCTTGCTCTTGATAGCAACTTTACATTTCTCCTGGAATAAGGTAGTTGTGGACTGCTTGATGACCCAGGGTTGCTTAGGTAAATAAGGAAATGTGCAAAAGATTTCTAAACAAAACAGGAGGGATTTAATAGTGCAAAGCTCATAGAAGTTCTTGTAGAAACAAGAATGGAGAAGCTCCAGGGATGGAAATGGCCACAATCTTTCTGTAGAGCAGTCGGAAGCACATGAAGTAATTTTAGAGTTATGCTGGAAGACAGCTGAACAGAAAACTAGATTTGAAGCTAGAGACTTTATTTCCAAGCCCTTTCCCATATAAAATAATAAAATAAAAATAAAGCATGCGTACAAGAAAAGCGAATGTTTCAGGGGTGCAAGGCATAGGAGGGATGTTCACCTTCTTCAGCATGCAAGCCTCTGATCAATACCCAGAGTGGAAAAGAGAATTTTTAGATCAGGTTATGCCAACTGAAAATAGCCAGGCTTTTCTTTGTTGCCTTCCACATACTTCTCATTTCCTAATGCGTTGCTCCAGCTGAGACTTACCCAGCCTGGAAACACTGGGCTCATTAAAAAGATCAGAGATGGTCAGGTACTTGGCTGGCCATGTCCTAACTCCCTAATAGCCTGCAATATGTTTGATCTATGAGATCCAAAAGACCTTGGATGGAGACATTGAGAGCTGGGGGTTTCTCTTCCTTCCTTGCAAAGCTGTAATGAGGAATTATTTAACAATGTTGCCACCAAGCTCGAGGTATCCTGCACAGCAGGGTGAAGCTGATGATAAGCACTGGCTTTGTCACCTTGGAGACAGAGCAATCCTCAAAGCCAAGTGACACAGGAAGAGAGAGATCACTGCACCAGACAGATTGAAGGAGGACTTCAGAGCCATTTTTTCAAGTGCCCCCATCAAACAACCTAAGTACTGATATTTTCTCTTTTTAGCTAACAATGACCTCTGTCTTTCCTTCTGCATTTTGTTCTATTTCACAATGAAAACCAGTAAAAAGGTTTAACTTCCCAGTTCTCATTTTTCTGCTCAAGCAGTTCTACTTGGAAACTGTAGGCAATAGGAATTAATGTATTTTTCAAGCAACGCAGAGTTGCTAATGAAGTCTGAAATATAATTCCAGGCCATTTCTACATATGGATAGTTGTAGACTCTTTGAAAGAAGAAACTCCTTTCTTGCCATATACTTATCCTTGTTTTCACCAGTGTCCTTTAAGTTACAGTGTTCCTCACCTAAAAAAAATCCATAAATCTGCAAATTAGCAAAGGACAATGGCTTTTCTGTCTTTTACTTCAATTTTTGTGCCTAAATGGATCACAAAAGGCTTTATATAATATATTATATTGTATGATATTTGTTTCTACTTTACAGACTTGGGAACACTGTGTCTCTTTATTCTTTTATGTCTCTCTTGCCTGTATTTCTTGGAAAAGGGAATTGGAGTTGTTGCTGAGAATTTGATAGGTTTTGTGTTTAAAATGGACACATTTTCACAAAATTTCATCAGTCCAAAGAAATCTAAGCAGCTGAAAATAAATATGTTCCCTTCTTCAATAGGCATCACTTTTGATACCTTCATTGTCATATTTTTGCTAGTTTTTCATTTTTCAGAGAAAAGTATACCAGAAATAACATGCATTTATAAACTACAAACATGTCAACAAATCAACATTTTTACAAAAAGAAACAACTGAGTCCATTTTTCCAAGTACTACAGATGACCCAAAATGACCAAATCCAGTGAAGTTTTTCCTTTGCAAGTCATTTTTAAAACACAAATTACCTTGTTGCAACTGGAAGTATCATCATGATGACTACTTTGAAATCATAAAGCAGGTGACATGATCTACTGTGTTTGTTCTTGCTGTGCCTGCTTGGCATAAGCTTCCTAAAAGCCTCAGGAATTGCTCTGGGGATGAATTTGACCTGCAGGGGTCTTCCATTTACTTTGATTTACTGTGATCATTCAAAGTGTATTCTCATTTGAATGGTCAGGGATTTACACACATAGCTTCCATTAACATTAAAGGGTGATACCATTAAGATAAATGTACAGTTAATCTCTGTCACTGTGGAGATAAAAATATACCTCAGAGAGTGCACTGGCTGTGCTAGAAATATTCACTACATGAGTTTCATTTCACATCATGAAGCAACTTTAAAAGGCAGCTTTATAATTTTACCACCCCAAATCCTGTATTTCTTAGGAGGAAGGGGAGAAGAGTAAAGGAGGAGATACACATGGGAAAGATGGAAGAAAATGAGATTGCTTCCTTTGAGCCCCAGCATGCAGACAGTGTTTCACTTGGATAGCCAGGAAAATAAGATGATTTTTGATCTCTTCCCCAGATCACTATCGCTACAGTATTGCCTATGAACAACATGGCAACTGCTGCTTTTATTTTAGTAGTGTCACTGTAGCCCTTGGAGAGGGAGATTCCTAATTTTTCCCCAAATTCATGTCAACTGATAGACTTATGTGAAACAAGAGATGACCATAGAAGAACTTACAATAGACAAAAGAGTAGGGTCAGATGGGAACCCAAATCTTAAGAGGCAAGAAGCATCTTTTCATGATTTTCATCTACCTACAGTCCAGCAGGATTTAACATCAATGATGTTGCATACTGCAGGTTTGGGTTTGTTTTTTTTTTTTCCTCCCCCAAGAAAATGTCTAAACAAAGAAACAATAATATGGAATTTCCCCAGAAAAGTTCTGGTGAATCATCCAGGAGGTTCAGATGAAGATCACATTAGAACCAGTAACAGAGGAGTGAAGACTCTCATTCCAGGGATACAAAGCCTAATAGCTTGGTTCTTATTTCCTAAGCTTTGGGTGCAATAATTAAGTGCCAGTCCCTTCCAAAAAGGCGTCTGACAGTGACAAATTCTATGCTAGCCTTTGTTTCATCCTGACAAGTCTCTCTTGAGGATACAAACTGACTTGTTTGTGGAAGTAAAACATTGGCTCATATACTAAGATGTCTTTCTCTCAGATGTCCTTGTCACTAGCTCAAACGACTCATTTTGCCATTGGGAATGTAAAAAAAAAAGTATTTGAAAAGCATATCTGTAATCTAACCCTATTCACCCAGTGCCTTCATGGTGTTCAAAACTCCCAGCACCTTGGGTTGTGACCACTGGGTAGTTAATTCACCACTAGCAAATGAAACCATGGCCAGCCTCATCCAGCAAATCATGGGCAGGGAGGTATACGGAGCCCAAAGGTCTGTCTCACAAGGCTTCTCTCCAAGTCTTAAAGTGGCCCCCTGCATGGTGCAGTCCCTTTCCATGTTCTCCTAACTCAAAAGACATTATTTCTGATCTGTGGACCACCCTGCTGCAGAACAAACATAGCATGGCAAGATACCCAAAAGAATCAGTTAGGTTGTTAGACCATATCAAGCAACAAGAAACTGAGGTAGTGCCATGCAGTGCATGGAATAGTGACTTAATCCCTGATCTTGAGCAAGGAACTTTATCATTTTATAATTTTTGCTTCCCCCTCTCACACTTTCTCTGCATCTCTTTGATAGCCAATATAATTCATTGAAACTAAACCACACGAAAACAACTTGTATGTGTCTACATTAGGGTCTGGCACTTACGTTTTTCTTGGTTGCTTTAACAAAGCCATTTATATAGTAAAAGCTCAGAGATACTCTGATTCTGTCTGTGACTTTATTATTATATTGGACACCATGACACATTTTAAGTGGTTCCCTGTCTTCAGCTGTAATTGAATATTGCATTTAGATAGCCCATTAGGTTCTCTTGCTATGGTAATATGGATTCTATATTTCAACCACCACTAAACAATTTTTCATTCCTGTGGGTGAATCCAGGTTTGTAAATTTTGCTTTGCTGCACAATGTTATTCAACAATCTGACCCAGTAAAACTCCTATAGATCTCACAAGACCCGTGGCAAAATGCAGAAGGGAAATCATTCTGTGTAAACAGCAATTGCAAGCAATGAGGAAGAAGAGGCAGGGGGAACGAATGTGGTTCTCATTTTAATTGCTTTTAAAGCTTTTTGTCTTCTTTTTCTCATTTGCCCCCCCTGCCCAAGACCAGAATATCATGCATGTAACAGAATCCATTCCGATTAGAAGGTTTTGTTATAGCTGTAATAAGCTTTCACACAGAGAAAGTCCCCTGAGACCTATATTTCATCTCAACTTTCCCCACTGCATTAAACAGAGGGATTGATTCTGGAAAACAGAGATTGAAATTCTCTGTTCCTGCACTCAACACTGGGAAGTAATGAGACTCAACAATTCCAAAGCTCAATGTGAAACTAGCATGATCTGTACTGAAACTGCTTGTGTGATAACAGGTTTTGGGAATGTTTCCACATTCATCTGTTTATTTATTATTCTTATTAATTATTCTTAGGCTTTTGATTTTGGGGGAGAGAGGATGGGAGGAGGAAAATGGGATAAAAAAAGGGAGTCAGTAGCTTGGCAGCACACAGTCTAAATCTAAACACCACACACACTCGCTATACCCTGGAAAAACCTGGATCTTATACAACAATTTCTGTAACAGCATCACTTGGATAAACCAGCAACTTGGAAGGAATCTTTGCTTTCCTAGAATTCATGTAACTAAGAGATAAAATGACCTTGAGGGATGGCAGCTTTCCTTGTAAAATACATTAACTCTTTCAGAGCAAGCCTCGATGAAGATCCTCTAACAATTGCATGGCAAACCAGTGAGGACAGAAGGGTCTGGCTAAAGCCTGACAATAGGTCTTGTTGCACTTACATCACCAGGTTTCACATCCCATCTCAGTTCTGATGATTTAGTAGGGAGACTTTAAAAATCTTTGGTCAGCATCATCTGTGAGTGCTGACAAACTTAATGCAAACAAATTACTTGACCCATCTTTACTCATCCCCACTCAAATGACCTCAGAGCTGATGACTTTGACCCGCTTCATTGTCCTTTAAAGTAAACTGGCAGCCAGGTTAGCACAGGGTCTCTCCCAAAGTGCTAGTCCCATGAATTGCTCTCTTGAACTATTTCTGTTCCCATGGTCCTGCAACAGTGGTTTTTAAGAGGAAAGTGAGGAATGAGAGAGTCAGGCAGCAACCAGTAAAATCTGCTGTGCAACTGCTTCAGAAATGATCAGTCCTGTGAAGAGCAGAACTGACTGAGTATGGACTCTGGGGCATAATGTTATTTGGCTGGATTTTCTGGTGCTTAAAAATAGTGTTTTCCCTGCTGTAGCTTTTCCCTTCACAAGGTTTCTCTTCCCCCTATCCTAGTTGCCTATTTTCACAATAACATTTGGAACACAATACCTCTTTTCACCCTCTGTCAGTTTTGATCAGCAGACAGATTCAAGGTTATTAGTGGGTGACTGACAGAGTGAAAGGTAATTCCAGTTAGCTTGAAAAAGAATAAGGATGAAAATTTAAAGTGATCATGGAAGCAGCTCACTGGAATCATTTAGAAGGGATAGATAAAAGGGGCCACTTGGGAGGGAGAAGCAGCTCAAACTGAGGGCTGCATACTTTTTACTGGTTACTCTACACCCAGATGTTGTGTCTGTAAGGAAGACTCATGCTTCAGCATATTTCTATAGAGATTCTGACAGCTTCCACTTTTCTCTCATTTTTAGGTGATGCTCTAAGACCAGGTGCTGCAAACCTTTTGGAATTAAAGAACTCCACAGAGTTCCCTTTCCCAGAGTAGAGATATCCCAGCTGCTCTTAGACAACACTGACATCCATGTTCCCCTTAAATTTGTCACCCCTTTTGCTCAGAAATGAGGACTTTCCTCCCTTCCTTCTAAACAGTCCTGAGTTTCACTGAGAGCTGGCTGCATTTCACTGCCAACTGAGCTGAACCACAGGGATGAATATTCCCTTCTGCTTCATCAAGAAAAAAATGCTTAAGACATCAGAAGCTGGCTGCAGAAGAAATCTGCCTTTTTTGTGTATTTTTCAGCTGTCATCTCTCTGAAGAGGACCATTTAATAAAGCTCTAGCAGCACCCTGGAAATGACAGGAATGAAGGGTTTACCTGCTCAGCCCTTGCCCCTGGCTAAGCTTGTAGCTGTTGGTGAGCAGTTCCCCAAGATGCTGCAGCTTCATCCATTTCTCTGCAAAGAGAGAGCAGTGTTAAAATAAGAGCTCCTGATGGAAAAGCAGCCAAGAGCTAGATGTGCAGGGAAGAGGGGAGAGATGTGGCTCTCCCATCACTTCCGTGTTAGGAGTTTGCATGGCTAGGAAATGGAGAGACAGATGGACTGCATATCCCCTTTTTCACTCCCCCAGTCCTATCAGAAAGGTGAAAGAAAGAGGTCTACAAAGCAACAAAGTAGTGATTTAGCCAGGCCAGAATCTTGTGTATCAACTCTACAAGGGCTCATATAAATACACACACCTTTGGCTGCTGAATCCTGTTTGAAAGCCAAAAGGAGCATGAGGCAGAAGACCAGGTCACCACCCCCCCCCAAAAAAAAAAAAAAAA
>NDXB01009439.1:151461-177704 GCA_002631895.1 Agapornis roseicollis
AAAAAAAAAAAAAAAAAAAAACAAAAAAAACCAAATATAAAAAAGATCCCAAAACTAACAACAAAAAGAAAGAAAAAACACACAGCCTTCCTCCAAAATAACAGCAGAATCAGCCCCATGACAGCCCCATCAGGGATGAATTTGCCCTCATGTAATTAATCCCCCTTTGCAAGAGTTGCCAGCAGGGATCTCAGATTAAAATCTCTGTCTCCTCCAATAGGAAGCACCTCCAGGAGCTCAGCATCTTCCCTCCCTTCCCCACAGTGTGAAGCACCAGTCCAAGTCCCAGTGTGAGACTTGAACCTACAGTGACCTCCTGAGCCCTGCAGTGAAGGATGTATTAGCCAATGAGTCATGTTGACTCTGGCTTGAATCTAAATGGGCCTCTTCTCTCATACCAGAGAAACCACGTCCACACAGCTATGGATGATGTTTGTATCAGATAACTCTTAATGCAAGAGCTGGGTGGTGCTTGTTGCTGTCATCCTTGCCTGGATGGAAGGGGTAAGTAATGGGGTGGGGATGTCAAAACCCAGTTTCTCCAGAAGTTTCATCCTCTCTGTAATTTAGAATGCAGGAGAAATTGTCATCCAATTTGAACTGCAGAGACTAAACCAGACCTCTGGTTAATGAAAAGTATGACTTCTGTTTCCCTGTGGGTGGCCTTTCCTTTGTAGCAGAGAGCACAGAATCACAGAATGGCTAGGGTTGAAAAGGACCTGAAGATCATCTAATTGCAAACCCCATGCCACGGGCAGGGATGCCTCAGACTAGACCATGTCACCCAAGGCTCTGGGTCCAAGATCAAGTGATTGCTGCTTGTGTTGAGTTACAACTTTTTGAGAGGTCACTTTTTATACCCTTGTGTGCGTATCTTATACAGAGCCAACTTCCAGTTTTTTATATGCCACCATGAAGGTACATTTAGGCCTTCCAAATCACCTCCTGCTGTGGGCTAGCTAGCAGAGTTGGTGGTCCCTTTTGCTTACTACTCTGTGCTCCTTATTGAAACCAGCCACTTGGGATATCTGCATCTCCTCTGCAGGTACTGGCTGAGTGAAGCTGGAGCAAAGTGTGAGTGAACAACCAGCAACCCTTCACAGAAATCCTAGGAAGTGAGAGTAAGAGTTTATGACCAAATCAGCTGGTGACATTCCTGGACCACAGCTGGTAGGCAGCAGCTTTCAGATGACAAGCAAGATGAAGTAAGCCTCCCAGCCATAGATGCTTTGTGAGGGTCTGTGTCTCACTGAGCAGAAGGAGAGAAGGTTATCTCCTGGCAGGATACCAACTTGACATTAAATAGAAGGGATTTACCCACTACTGAAAAGCAGCCTACCTCAGCTGGATGCTGCAGCTGGACAGGACATTTAAACACACTTCACTTGAGGTGCTCAGGTGGTTGAAAGTTTAATGCAAAATAACACTCCATGTCTGGGTAGGGCATTCGGTATCCAGCTGTAAGTACAGGCTGATGAACTCCAGTTACTCATGCTGATATTTCCCAGGACACTGACTATTTCAAACAGAGGTCATCCTTTGCCTGATTCTCTCTATCTGCCTGATAACCAGCAGGATATTTGTCCTAGAATATTTTTCTTTTGCCTGCCTGCTTGTCTTCCTTTTGCAGCTGAACAAAGAGAGCATTGTTTTCAGGATATCAAAGTGATTTTGCTTTGATGGTCTTAAATTACCAGCTATATATCAGCAGAAATCTATATCAGACAGACCAACACCTCCTTTCTCAGCTCCTGCATCCAGCCACCTCCTGCCCACCAAAAAATATGTCAACATCTGTTCACAAGCCATCATGCAATTCTGAACCCTCACTGATGATGTTACTCATTGACATCTCTAATGGTCTGCAAGGAAATACAAATTGGTATTGATAGGAAACCTGAGAAAGCAACAGAGAGATTTACTGGTCAGGAAAACACTAGTTTTTCCTTTCCTTATTCATATTGTGGTTCCTTGTGCTGTCATGTAATACAAATAACATTGATTGCATTAGCCTGTACCTAGAATAAATGCTTCCTGTGGTTCATACATAGCTCCATTTCATCATATAGCACCTGAAAGGGTGTTTGTTGCCTCCTATGCTCTACCTATGCACATGTTTGTCCTGCAGACATGAGCATGTGGGCTGAACAGCTGTAATTCTGGTTTCTGTGTACTGTGCCTTTAAATATGAGTAGGCAGCCTGCCTGTAGAGCTGGGAGGGTGTAAATCTGGAAAGGCATTTAAGAGAAAGGAGAAAGAGGTACCTTTTGCAATGTCATTCCTGTAGGAATGTGCCAGACAGAACAAACTCAACAGGAAACAGTCCTCCAACCTGAAACCCAGGTTCAGCATTTATCCAGAGCAGGCAAAATCAGAGAAGCCTCCCAGCCAGGGCTGTTCTCTGAGGAAACCTCTTCTTTAAATGCTGGCTCTGCTGAACAGCCAGTTGGATGACCCTGCCTAAGGCCAGCTGTTTCTGCAGCCAGGATTCCTACACTGGAACAGAGTAGCTAACACCATGAGCAGATCCTTCTGAGAATGACCACTGACATCTCAGCTGGTGGGTCTCCAAAGCACATTACAGCCACATTCTTCATGTTGACCTGAAGAAAGTACCAGTCTGGCCAGGGCTGCGCTGCTGCTTCCTGCCACACACACACACACACACACACGCCCTGTGTTTTACAACTTCATCCTATAGGTGCCAGTAAGTCTCCTGCAGATGTTCTGAGACAGCAGTCCCTGAGGAGGTTAGATCTACACCACAAGGTGAAGAGTAATTTGAGAACAGAATTAAGAACTCTATAGCTTATAGCTTCATCAGACTGTTGGCTGCAGCTTAAGTTTAAAATGCCTGGGTTTAGACAGGCTAAACTTACAATAACTCTTGATAGGATGGACCATAGCCTAAGGCATCATCTACAATTCCCGTTTGTGCAGATGCATGTGGACAAGTGCTCAGGCCCAGTTTAGGGCAACAAACAAGTTCCTTCCCTGACAGTAAGCCTATGTCCATGCCTAGGCACACTGGCCTGGTCCCATGCAAATATACCACAGTGGTTCATAGACACTGCTGTTTAGAAGTTACACTGAGTTCCTCTTACTTTATATGATTTCCAAGCTCTATATACCCATGCAATCATTTTCCTTTTTCTTTCTAAATGGAGAAGACAGATTTGTCCAGAATCCAGCAGCAAGCCAACACCAGAACTAGGAAAGCAACCCAGCCCTTCTGATTCCATTGCTGCAGGCTTTGTCTGCTAGACAGAAGTGCTGGTCATGTTTGAATAATGACATTATCTCTGCTAGACTGGTCAGATCCAAAAAGTGAGTCATTTTGTTCCACCATCTCCTCCATGAGTTTCGATGGACTGCTGCATGTTTCCAGGTGACACGAGCAGTTGCCTGTAACATCAGATATTTTGGGCTTCATTTGTTGGGGTTTGGGGACTTTTTTTGCAGTGACTGCTAATAACCATGCTCTATATAAACCAGGATTGACATTAAGAAACTGTCTGGTCATGTTCATTATGAGATTTGGACATATATTTGGAATGGGTCTTCACACAGAGGTCAATGAGAGACAGAAGACACTAGATGGTCTTGGTTACTCAGTGTTTTAGTAATATGGTTTAGGCCTATCCGCAGGAGAAAACACAGCCATGCTAGATTATCTGGTTGACTCAGTTAAAGAATTAGCCACAGTGTAAATCTCTCTGTTCCTTTCATCTCACATGGAGGGAATCAGAGTCGTGTCATTGTCAACAGAGGACTCTAAGTAGAGTCTGCTGGAGTGGATGTCCAAGTGGAAGCCAGTAATGAGTGGAGTTCCTCAGGGGTCAGGATTGGGACCGGTTCTGTCCAATATCTTTGTTGATGACATGGACAGTGGGATTGAGTGTTCCCTCAACAAGTTTGCTGACAACACCAAGCTGTGTGGTGCAGTTGACATGCTGAAGGAAAGGGATGCCATCTAGAGAGATCTTGGCAGGCTCAAGAGGCAAAACTTCATGAAGTTCAACAAGGGCAAGTGCAAGATCTTGCATCTGGGTAGGGGCAATCCCAAGCACAACTACAGGCTGGGCAGAGAATGCATGGAGAGCAGCGCTGAGGAGAACAATTTGGGGGTATTGGTTGACAAGAAGCTCAACATGAGCCAGAAGTGTGTGCTTGCAGCCCAGAAAGCCAATCATATGCTAGGCTGCATCAAAAGGATCATGACAGCAGACTGAGAAAGGTGATTTTCCATTTCTACTCTGCTCTTGTAAGACCCCAAGTGCATTCAGCTCTGGGGTGCCCAGCACAAGAGGTATATGGGCCTACTTGAGCGAGTCCAAAGGAGAACCACAAAGATGATCAGAGGGCTGGAGCATCTCTGCTATAAAGAGCTGGGCTTTTTCAGCCTGGAGAAGAGAAGGCTTAGGAGAGACCTTATAACAGTCTTCCAATACCTACAGGGCGTCTGCTTTGGAAGGGAGTGCTACTTATGAAGAATTGCACCAGAGGTTTTTCAAATGCCTAAGAAGACATTTGCCAAAGTACAGTGAGTGATAGTTTAGGAAGACAGAAAAGAAGGTAACGACATGTTAGTTTTGCTTGTTTTCATAGATAAGGACCTTATGGATGAAATAATTTTCCCCCAGGATAATCCTGAAAAGGGGGAAAGCACCTAGATATTCTTTTTTATAGTTCCCTGTCAAACTCACAGAGACAATCCAAGAACATGTTAGTGTCATACTTGTCATGACTTCAATGGCAGCCCTTTCTTGCAGTTCTTCAGAGCTCAGTTCTTCATGTGGGGTCACACCTCCAGTTAACCTTTATGAGTGGTATTGTGAAGAGAGAAGGTAATGGATTTTGGAGTGCTTTACCACAGAAATCGCCAGGCTAAATCCAGTTCATACCTACAGGTGCTGAAAGTGGTTAGCATCTGTGGGCTTCTCAGCCAACCACTGTTCTGTGGTCCCCTTCCTTTGAGATGACTATCCAAAAACTCCTTTGCAGCTGGCAGTAATTCAGATCTTTTCTGCCAGTGTTAGGCCTGGGCTGCATGATCTGTTGTGCCAGTAAAAGCTGCCTTCTGTCAGAACAGCTATTTTCCACATCAAATGCTATGGTCTGGAAGGGCATAAAACTTTGTGTTTCTCTAAGTACCACCCCAAAAATCCTTTCCTGGCACCATGCCACCAGCACAGATGGTGGATGCTGCAGTCCAAACAGTGCTGGAGCAAATGTCCCATAATCACATTGGATCCCAAACATTTTCAAGGTCTGATCACATCTTTAAGTATCACTGCTTGGAGCAACTTGAAGCCTAGCCACAAAGATCTCATCCATGCAGAGCCTCATCCCAAGTACTGCTATCCACCAACATGTTCCTGTGCTCCTTCAGTAAGGGAAGCACTTAATGCAGAATGGAACCTGGGTCTCAAGTAAAATGTTTGCATCATGGACAGAGTCCTACAGACCTGGCATGCCCCGCTGTGAAAGCAGAAATAAACACCTTCAAAGGGACTGGGGGATAGAGGCTGATCAAGTGATGAAGACAGAACTCCCGGGCCAGGGCTGTGTAGGTGGAAAATGGTGACTGCTAATGACCATGCTGTCAGCTTGTTGAAGACAAGCCTTCTCTCTTTAACACTCTTGTTAAGCTATTGCCAGAGGCACTCACTGACACTGAAATTCAGGAACTATTTGCAAGCCATCAAAAACACCTTGTGCAAAATTAATCCCCTATCCAGTTCACAAAAAGCAATTGTTCTAGCTGCTTGTGGGACCTCAAAGTCCTGCCTGTGTTAGAAGCTGAGGAAAAAAACAAACATGTAGTCATGGGATAGTCCTTCATTACTTCATTCCTCCCCCCAGTGAAAAAATTACAGGTGAACAGGGGAAAAAACAATCTGCCACAGCTTCTGGTGTGGGGTTCCCAGATTAGTGTGGAATGCTATAAAGGGGAGAAGGGAAGCCCACTTCCCAAGATACTGAAAACATGACTGGGCAATGTGCAAGAGTGGTTATTTAGGAACAGCTTTCACTGGGGTGATACAGTTTAACATAAGCTTTGGGGGTGATATGTCTTAACATGAATTTTGGGTTTCATCAGAAGTTTTTCCCCTTTAAGGGAAGATGTCTAAATACGCAGGGCTGAAACTCATTTACCACCAGATGTCCAAGGCCAGCTCTAACACAAAAGACCAATTTAGCAAATTAGAACTGAGCTCTGAATTATAAATGCCAGAGGCTCCAGAATGTGGTTATTGACCTGTCTTGAGAGCACCAGCCTTTCTTCTTAACTTTTTCCACACCCTGATGCAATCCTAAAAGACCAGGTAAGGAACGGAATCTATTTTGAAAATATAACAATACTTCCCTCTGCCCTTCACGCTGGAAGTAGTTTCCTTTTCTTGAACACATGCTACATCAGAATATGGAACTTGTGTATGCAAAGTTAGGCTATCAAATCCTCAGGCTTTTGTATTTCCAAGGGGTTTGCAGATAGTAGCAGATAGTTTATCTATATTTTTCACTTTCCTCTAACTTTGAACATTTGTTAATTTATTTATTCTTTACTGCTGTTACCCTATTTTGTACCTGTAGGTTGTACACAGGGAGGTAAATGTGGAAATAAAAAGATGGGTGAAATGTTCAGATTTCTGGGTAAAGAACCAATTGGTCTTACCTGTGTCATCTTTTCTCTTCTGCCTGGATCTAAGAACTCCCTCCAAGGTCTTGCTATGGTCCCAAGCTTGCTTGAACACACCCATATGAGGTGACTCCTTTAGTATGTGTGCATGTGTATAACTTAATGTTTAGAAGAGAGGCCATAAAACCAGCACCATTTCAAAAGCCTCTGTTTCTCTTGGCATCTTTCTTCTCTCCATTTTTGTTAATTATTTGACGAACTCTTACTTGTGCCTGATGTCCTTCCAAATGAGAAGAGCTGTCAGCCAACTGTGCACCATTATTCAAACCTTCAGTTATTGCTGTGCAAAAGCCTCTTCAAAGCTCAGCCTGCTGCCCCTGTTTCTGTTTATCAAACAGCTGTGTTGAGGTTGGCTGCGTTTGCTCAAGTTCAAGGAGAAGAGCTGCCAAAATTTTGAGAGAGGGAGCAGGGGAGAATAAAAATGCCTCTCACCTCACAGGGAGTAAGAAAAGGGAAAATGGCAGCCTCTGGTCCAGGATGCTATAAATAACAAGTTTGGCACTGCTGTACAAGAAACAGTTTGGCTATCCCTCTCTTCTCCTTCCCCACTGGGTTTACTATGTATTTTACCCTCTGCAGCATTTATTGAGGGAGGAGGTTGCGTCAGCCAGAAGACCTTTCTCTAGATAACTCTTTGCATACCATGTAGACCTCTACCATAACCAAAAAGGGCAATGGACCTAGTCCAGGTCAACCCTCCTTAGCTTTTAAATGTTTACTCATGCAACAAGCTCTCAAACAGCATCACAGCAAGTGCAAAATTAAGTAGAGGTTGAAAAGTCATGTGTTTCAGTCCCTTCACAGTACTAAACCTACTGAGATAACTGAGAGGAATGGAGCAGAAAACATCTCTTTTCTACTGAAGGAAATGTGTACTGACCAAGATGATGGGCAGATCTTATTGCAAGATGTATGATGGTATTTTTTCAGGTTAGTTGCTGCAGGAATTGTGCAATAGTCCTGAGAGAATTTCTTCAGAATTGTGGATATTAGGAAGGGGCTCAGAAATATCCACGTAGGGGGAATGGGATAAACATTTAGTAGAATGCTCAGAAAGGGCCCAGGAAAATGCTTCAAGCTCTCTGAAGGTTTTGGCAAAATACAGATTGCCTGTTGTGAGATGGTCCAATGTTTTCTCCTGTCTGCAGAATGTTTCTCAGTTTTGACAAAATGCACTCACCTCCTCCACAGTGTAAAGAATTTTAAATCAAAAGGGATTAGTGTCAAATTCAACAGTCCCTCTGAGCACAGATCAGTGTGTTGTGTTTATTTGCCACTGGCACCAAGGTGGGCCAGGCAGAGTGGTTAATACCCACCTGAGGCTGAAGGATAAGCCCCTATTACAAAGTCTCTACACACCGTCCTCCAGTCTCTGCCTCAGCTATATGTTGGGGAACAGAGCCACAGAATGTGTGAAAATACAGAAACATGGCTGGTTTGCAGAGAGCTTCACATACAGAACACACTGTAAGAGTCCAAGAGAGAAAAAATCCTTTGCAGATCTTATAGAAGGCACGTTTTTTAAGGGGCCCCTCTTACTATACCACTTCTCTCCCTTGTTTTTTCAAGAAACCTTTTTCACAGTTCTCTTCCCTCAGAACAGTTTCTTCCATGTCTTCAAATAACCTAGGCATCATTTGTATCCTCACTGCAGGATCCCAGCAGTGTCTCCATTTACTGACCTCTCTCCCTCTTGTCAGCACTTCGAAGGGGTCTTCTGGGTCCCTTTGTTCCAGGTCTTCCTGACCTTGGCTGCCTTTTAACAAAGTCCTTGGGATCATCAGTCACACACTTTCTTTGTTACTTGATTTGGCCAGCTCTCTTGTTTTCCATCCCCTCTGGTATCCTTGTCAATCTCACAAATAGCACTCTTTCCCACTATGTTTGTTTTTATTCAGTCTTTCATGATACCTTTTTCCTAACTTCCCCAAAATTCCTTTCACTGTGTTATTCTGCTTTGTGCAAGACCTAAGCTGCCATTGGAAATAATCACTCACTCATCTTACACTTCCATTCTTTCTAGAAAAGGCTCTGTGCAAGTGATCGCATTCATCGTGGATGTCAATCCTTACCAGCAAAGAAAAAGTGGTCCAAAATTTTAGGTACTTCCTTGAGTTCAAGGTGGAAGAAATACATTTTAGGGAGTCTTTCAGTTAATACCTATAAAAAAAACAACTTCAGATAGTCCTTGAATATAGCCCTAAATCAGAAACCCCAGCAGAGGTGCTTTCCTTCTCTGCCATTCTCAATGAGACCTTATCGTTCATAAAAACTTGAGAGTGGTCAAGTTAAAGATCCATAACCCTTAAATCCCATCTGTGTAGCTGGTTGTAAGCTGAGGTTTACCAAAGGAGTAAAAGAAAGTGAGGCCACATGGAGTGTTAGTGTCTCTAGATGTGCTCTTTCAGCTGCTGGCAGCGTAAGGACTGATGAAATATAGATCTTGACAAGTCCACTTAAGTGGACTAAGTAATGGAAAGCAACCAACCACTTAAAATTCTCCCAGAATAAATACTGCTCTCCTAAAATATCAGTGTCCAGAGAATCTTTTCTCTTTTGCATCTTTTGGTAGTAGTTCGTGGAGATAAATTCACCTAGAAAACTGCCTGGTTGAAAGGGAGTCGTATATCTCTACCTAGGAGACTTGGAGCTGACATACTCATCTGGTGCAGGAGCTCAGGTGCCTGAGAACAAGGATGTAAATTATCACACCAAATTTCTCAGAGCCCCCCACAATAATTTTCCCAGTGTCATGTCAGGTTCCCTCAGAAATAGCTCGTTTGCCTCAGATGTAGGTATGATGAGAGCTGATCACCTAGGGACATAAACTTATCGTTCTGGCACAATATCTAAAGGACACTCTTGATTAAGCCATTTTATCTTTAGAATATTTTCATATCCCTAGTTTGGCTTCGCTGGAGTGAAGATGACAGCTAAACTCAGTAATTTGGCATTAAGACTTTCCCCAGAGCAGAAAATCAGAAGGCCACTCAAGGGCAGCTTTGTGCAGTACCTCGCTGAAGCATCCAGTCTTTTCCTTTTGGGATATTCCCTCAGTTTCTGGTTTCATTGGGAGTTTTCAGTAGCAAGCAGACTGCTGTATTTCAGATGTTTGTGGAATTGAACAGCAGAAAGAGGAATGCCAGGGCTCAGACCTTTTGCTTGAGAAACGTGAAACTTCCTTTTGACATATTTCCCCTCAAAACGTGGTATTTATTTAACAGGCTCTCTGACTGACTCTGGAAACCTGCTATTCTGACTCAAGAATTTTTCTCAGTGAATTATATTAGATAAATATAACCAAAGTGTGTGATTATGTTGGGTCGATTAACTCCTGATGTTAAAACAGAACCATTCCTTTGGCTCTGCTCTCACCAGCAATTTGTCACTGGTTTATGTTTAAAAAAACCCTCCCTAAGACTGAGTGATGGAAACTTTAAAAAGCCATTAAATCTTGCCCAGCAGTTAATTGCTCCTGATGTTACATATTGCAGCTATTCACAAGCACATTATTTTCCTCTGCAGACAAGGTGCTCCCTGCAAGACCTGGAATTAACGCAGTACAGCCCTTTCCTCAATGCTTTTCCTGCAGCGGTAGAACACATTATGAATCTCGAGTTCAATCCACTTTACTTTGCTGGAAGAGAGAGTCTGAACTAAATCCTGCAATGTGCGGATTATCCTCATCTCCTGCTGTCAGCATGAGATCCCCGAGGATGAGTGCGTGCGCGGATCATACCTTTTCCTATAATTCATGAGTCCTCAACTGGTATTTAAGCCCTGCTTCAGACATCTTATATCACATTCTTGTCTTGTTTGCCTTTCTCTGAGATTAAAATAGCATGTTTGTCTCCCTTCTCCCTTTTGGGTCTCCAGCATTTCTAGTAAGACATCATCTCCTGCTCAGTGTATTGTTTCTAGCTCTGAATACATCCTAGTCACACTGGGGTAGTCTTCATACAGTCTTGGTTATACCATTTTGCTTGCAAAACTGATACATGCCACTACTGCCAAAACCCTGTAAAAGTGCCAAATACCACCACACCCAAACTGTTACATTTCATGTTTGAGAAGAAAAATGCAATTTTGTGTTTTTACTTTTTTTTTTTGAAAAAGCATATAGGTAAGATATTTGCAGCAGGGAAAATGTACTCAGGGCTAGGAAGGGTGGGAAATCCCTTTGATTCAGTATTACAGCAACCAGAAAATTCCAAAGAACAGTAAAGTGGATTTAATAATCACCCTGGCTCTGTTTATTTCTAATTGTTAATTGGCTCTGATCCCTATACTTTTGGCTTGATGATTAAAGTTCACCTAAGCAAAAATTAATTTTATTTAAGGAAGGTTCCTGGAATAAGCAGGACATGGGTTAACTGTTGGAGGTTTGCCAGGCATGAGGAAACCAACCAGCAGTGTTTGTAGGCATTTTATTCTACAAATAAACTGCCCAAAATGTTTGTACTGAGGATCTGGGGAGTTACAGCAGTAATGTAAGATTGTGCCCAAAGCCAGAAGAATTAAATGGACCTGGGTAAGCAGGTCTTGGAGAAAGCAATTGCTCACCCAAATTCCCAATCCTTCTTGCAGGCCATGGTGTCCCAGCACTAGACAGCAAACACTTTCTGGGGGAAAGTAAGGGTCTTTGCAGACTGACACTTTCTCACACTGGCTGAAGAAAGCAGAGAAAGGCAATTGTAGCACAAGGGAGTGAGAAAGGAATAATATTTTGTCTCAGTCCTTTGACCTCAGGGTTTTCCAGGTAGTTAAACCAGGAATATGGTTCCCAGGGATTTTGGGAAATTAATGGTTGTCAAAACAAATACTACCCCCATGACACCCTCCATCCCTCATTGTAAACAGTCTTTAATCGCTTCATAATAGGCTGCACTGATGGGAAATGGTGATTAATACTGTTTGCCACTAAGAAACTCCGGTTGCTTTTTTAACAAGGAGTCATTAGTGTTGAGTTGTACTACAGATATAAGGCTACCTTCCTTTGAAATCACAATTTGGGGAGAATACTGCCCTCAATTATTGCCCTATAATGGGATTAAGATGAATGAAATGAGGAAGAGAGGCTCTCTTGCTGTCTGTGGCTCTTCTCTGCATAGTTTGACAAGCTCCTTAGAGCTTAGTAAGCATTTGCAGGCACATTTGCAGGTTCATTTGCAGAAACAGAGGTGTGGGACAAATACAGTAGTTTCATTTGCTCAGTGCTCACAAGTGAAAAGCCCATCTCTTAAGGTGTCTCTTGAAAACATTGACACAAAACATTTCTTAAACTGACATTGTAAGCTGGGTAGCTGGAAATATAATCTAATTCTTTGATAAAATATTCGAGTCAAAGAATGTAATGGATCAAAGGAGTTTTTGTTTTATTTTTTTCAGTGGAGGGATAAAGTCCAGGTTAAATGGGCAGTTCAGAGGCTGTGACTAGAGCCTTGTGAAACATAATCTTAAAGCCCTGAAGAGTTAGAAGGCAAATTTGCTCAAAAATCATTTGTGGTGCCAGTGCTTCTCTAGGCATGCAAACTCTTGTTTCTGTATGTCATATCAGTACTCATGAAACACTCCCAAGCTGGGCCATTTGCTCTAGCTCATTTGCCTAAATCAGTAGGATTCATGGAAAAAACAAAACAAATTGTTGGAAACATCACCAGAGACTCAAACTGGTCTGAGGCAGGAATCAGGAGCCCAAAACTTGAATTTTGTCCAAGCAAATATGAAGCCAATGGAAGTTATTCATCTTCTGGTTTGTAAATTGTAGTTGCCTGCTCTCACTCACAAGATACACTCTTGTGAGTATACCTTGCAAGCGTGCTGAAATGTATTTAAAGCTTCCAGTGACCAATAAAACTCACAGGGTCTTACTTCCTGATTAACACAAACCACAAAATTTCTTTGGGAAATCCCCTCTTCAGGCCAATAACTTCTGGCTGAAAATTATTTAATCTCATGATGGCAGCATTTCACCCTTGACAAAACACATCTTAGTAAAAATGGCTCACGTGATATCATGTGCCACTTCCTCCTTCCCTCTCTTGCTTCTTTTCTCTTTTTGCGTGTGTTTATTTTGTGAAAATAACGAACAAATGATTATTTTCCCCACACCGTCTGCAGCATTAAGTGATGCAATCAACCAGAGCCATAGCAGGGAACCAGTGGTGTGCAGCTTGATGAAATATACAGAAGATCAAAGCTGAGATGGTTCCGAGCCAGAGAGTGGAAATGTGGGCCTGAACTTTCCCAGAGTCTGAAGGAGCTGGTTCAGCCCATTGTGAAAGCCCTGGGTAGATTCCAGGTGCACATTTTCCTAAAATGTGGCGATATTTAGATCATTATCTCTCATTTGAGCTCATTATAATGAATCAGCTTCTCTGTTCACTACCTTTGTATTTGGTTTGATTATTTTATTATATATAGGTTTTTTGGCAACTTTTATGGCAGTATGCTATGGCAGTAAGCTATTTGCTTGAATATGAACAGGAACATCATGTTTAAAGATTGATGATGCATAACATAAGTGAAAAGGGGTTCATAACCTTACATGGGATCTTAGTCTTTTCTGGTAGTCCCAAACAACACAGCAGTGTCTACGCAGCAGATAGCATTTCTTCCAGCAGCTGCTGTGAGAGAATGAACTCCTAAGGGGCAGTAAGTGCAATACCGGCCAAATGGACCTCTGTGAATAACAACCTCTACCCATTTATTAATGCATTATGTAATTAACATTGAGAGTAACAATATGAGTATTAAACTTTCCTTAACACTCTCTGGTGTAAGTTCTTTTCATGGATTTATAGCTTTGTCAAACTTTAATCATTTGAACTGAAACTTTCCATATTCATGCTCTGCCTTAGGCTGGCTTTTTTTCTGTGTGGTTTTGTTGGGGATTTTTAGGGGAGTGGTTTTTTTTTCTTTGGTGGGTAATTAATGTTTTAACAGCCTGGCCATTTCTGAAAAAAAGAAATGGAGGAAAATAAATTACTTTTCTAAACCAGACATTTTTTCCCTAATTGTTTTTCTTGAAACAGTCTGAAACCTTAAGGCTTTCAGGAAGAAACTTGAGAGGGAATGAACTGGGGAAGAAGAAGGGGCTGTTATGCTGGGGTTAAACCCCCAGACATGGCAATGTGCATGTGGTTCTTAGACCTTGTAAGAGTAGTATGTGGTCCTGCCACCAGTCTCTGCATGTTGTGTCTGAAAATTGTCAGTCTATACTATAGACTTTTTACATGGCAAGCAGATGAGTTAAAATCCTAAACAGAAGGGCATAACTGCAAAAAACCAGCAGTATAGGTGGTCACAACAGTGTTTGTTCTTTATGTTACAGAAAAGTGTAGTAAGCTGCCAGCTTCATGGAAAGTCATGGTTATTAGTCTTAACTCCTCAATTTTTCAGTTTTCCATCTAAGTCAGCCCTATATCACTGCCTGAAGAGACAGATAGGGACCATTTATACATTTTAAAAGTAGGTTTGTGGAATGGTTTTATAAGAGATGTGTACAGAGCTAAGATCCCTTTTATGACAATCTGCCTTTTAGAAAGATTGCACACTAAATCAAAGTGATCGATTGTGTTGAGTGTACTGGCTAATTCCACATTTCCTCCCAGAATCAGGAAGAGGAGCCAGGATTTTGAATATCCATATATTTTTGCTGGCTAGCAGAGACATAAATGTATCACATCTCCCTTTAACCATCTGTTCTTGAACAGTAACAACATACTACCTCTGCCAGTTGTTCCTTCAGTTCACACAGCAGGTAGTGAGTGGGCTCTGACTGATGCATGAGGCTCATGTGCACCCTTCCTCCCTCCACCCCTCCTTCCTTCACTAGCATGCATTTACCCAGAGTAATTAAAGACCCAAGTCTACTGCAGTGTTCACTCCAGCTTGTTGAGTCTGCCAGCCAGTATGGAAGAGGAATCTCTGAATGTGCTGTCATACCCATCCTAAATAAGTTCCTCAGCACCGTTATCCATGGGCTCCTCTCTTTCAAGCTACTGATTACCCACAGCCACTGTTTGAAAACCATGAGGAAGCCATTCCCAATGCAGGCTTGTTCCCTCTGATGTTCATAGGAAACCATGAAAGAGGAGAGGAAAGGACATAATACAATCTACTTCAAGAGCACTTTTAAGATGTTTATTTTAAAAACGTCTCCTTCCTTGAATGTCCTAAATTCTTCAAATGTTACTCTCTGCTAAAGCAAATGTTCAGAGTAGCTGAAGTCAATAGCACCATGCAGAGTTTGAAGACTAGGGCTAGAAAGGATGACACCTGATTCTTCCCATGCTTTCCTGTGACACTCCTCAGCTGGTGGAGCAGGAAACTTCATGAGAAATTTTGTCCTTCTGCCAGTCTCCAGTGACAAATGACTGGGCAGCTCTGGAGTTATGATTGAACATCCAACATGTTTGCTTTCCCCATGAACTTCAGGACCTCTCTTTGTTTCTGCCTGAAACAAGGCCTCTTATCAACCAGGATGTTGTAGTCTCTGACTTGTAGGTTCTACTCTCCAAATTCTGCTGTGAACAAAACAGGTGCAGCTATATTTTTTTTTTTTTTCCAAAATTGATTACTCCAATTATTCACTTTATTATATGAAACCTAAGGAAAAGATGAAGTGCACTAATTCCTGGCCACCTGCCAGTTGCAGCTCAGTCAGTAGAAATTACAAATTGATGCTGGTTGTTTTGTACTGTTCCATGGGAAGATTTATGTCTTTATGTAGCCAGTGCTGATGGAATAAATTAAACTGGGCATGAAAAAGGAATAAGGATTTACTCAGCATTTGAAAGCCTGGCTTCAATACTTCATGGAAGAGTGTGGCAAATATTCTGTAGACATGCAAATGTATCACATATCCCTAACAAAGAAAGACTGGGTAAGTTGCCATTAAATCTGTGACATTTCACCCTAATGCCCTCTCATTCCCAGAAAAGTCTTCTGCTGGACTTTCCCTCCTGGGAAAAATAGCACTGCATTCTCCCAGTGCAGAAAAAATATACTGGGCTTCACAGGACAAATGTGCTTTGTTTAAATCTAAACTGGAAGTTTTCAGGTTCTTAGGGTCATTACTACTGGAGAACAGTAGACTTCAGAGGTACAGAAGAGGACTAGAAGAGGAGTGTGCAGGCAGAGCATGGTTGGAAAAACCTGCCATGCCTCTCTGTGCAGACTCCCTGGCAGATAGTCACCTGGACTGCACAGTGTTTGTGCTATACAGGGCTTTTCAGTGGACATAGTGAACATATTGGCACTCAGATATTATTTTAGTTTTCATTTTGAACAAGGGACTGCCCAAGGAAAGAGACTAGACTTAAACAGATCATCTTTCCTCCAAGCTTGCTGCCAGCAGGAACTGAAGTTGGTTTTCATTCGTGTCCTTTTGGCAAGCCAGCTTTGCAACTTAGCCTAGATTATGTGTTCAGAGCTATGTGCAGGATTTTAGTATTCTGCTTGCACTGCCTAGACTGCACTGATCACCCTTGCCCAGGCCTTTCCCCAGAGGAGAAAAGAGCATTGGTTTTGCAAAACTGCCAACATTCAAAAAAAGTCACCAGACAGATCAAGGAAAGAAAGGAGTTAAAACTCATGTCTTGCCTAAAACATAAACCAGCCAAAGGTATGGGAGGTTTTCTCTGAATTTTGCATTAAGGGACCATTCAGAAGCCTTGGTCCCATGTAAGACCTGAACCTGAAACATGCTGCCTCATGCAAAAATTTTGCTGTTTGAAAATTCTTGTTGCAAATACATTTCTTTGTCAATGATTCATAGCAGGTTGTTTCTTGGATGACTTGTATTTCATTTTTTTGCTTTCAAATGTACATATTGTGTGAGTCCAGCTGTGAAGTCGTTCAGATAAATAGTACTTTTCCCTTGTCATGGGCAATTTGTTGCTGGGATTTATCCATTCTGATTGGACAGCTTGGCCACATGGTCAATTTTAATTTCACTGTTCATAAGTGTTCTCTAAATTCACTTGTTTCCAGCCTGAAATGTGTTTCATTCTTTCACCATTTAAAAGAATGCCAAGACTTGTGGCATCGGATAAGCACAGGACTGAATGCAAAGTAATTTGCTGGAATGTTTAATGAGGAGTGAACAGAAAGGGAGTGAGTCAAAGTGAAATTGCTGATTAATGCAAAAGTGTATGCACAAAAATCCATGTGTGTGACTCACCTAAGAGAGAGGGAGGCCCCAGGTAAATTCACTTGCTCACTGGGAAGTGAAAACTGGGAGGAATCTCTTGGATAATAATCTCACAATTGTCTTGATACATCTAGAGCAATCTGACTCCTGCCATCTGCTGAGGTTTTGTGGGAAACACTGAAAAACTCTTCTTTCTTACACTATTTAATTTTAAAACCTTCCTTCTCACATAACTTCTCCTTAGGTGCATCAAAAGAATGTAATCTACCTGTGGTGTTCTTAAAGACCAGAACCTGTCAGTTCCCAGAGCATCCACTCAGTGTCCACTCAGTGTCCTTGCTGAAGAAATAATAGGGACAACACAGCATAAGATATGCTTTAGTTCCACTGGCTAACAAGGTTTTCATACACTGTTGAAGACTGCAAGAACATTAGGGAGAGCAGCAGATGCTACATCATGGATGCACTGGAAAGAGTTGGCTTACAGTACTGAAAAGAACCTGTCATTTACAAACCTGTCTATGAATAATAAAAGAGAAATATGCTGGAAGAAGAGATAGAGACATAGATACTACCTAGACTGTTTTCAGGCCCATTTAAGCAGCAAAGGTACCTGCCACAAGACTGAAAATTATCTGAATCACCGAATAATTTCTTATGACAACATTTTAATGTACCTGAGGAGGAAGAGGGCAGCTAGTCTTGCTAGCCCCTTGACTGCTCAGTGAGTTTGGAAGCTTTGATCCAAATGGACATTTTTCATCCTTCTGCTATCAGCCACCTTACAGCTGAAAAAACTGGCATCACTGGAAAGTGACGTCAAAGCTGGAGGGACAGTGGGAGGAAGTAGTGTGTGAAGGATAGGACAGGATAAATAAGGAGAAAGTTGTCCTGTTTGTTACACTTTAGAATCTACACTTGGCATAGTGTAGATTCTAGTGTACACTTGGTATGTTTTGTCTAAGGACTGTAACATGTCTTTTGCTTGGTAATTGAAACAGCTCAAACTACTTGCATGGAAAGGCCATAACTGAAGAAGGTGGTCACTATATCTCCAAGATTTCTCCTCTTCCCTCTTTTTTAACAACATCTCAAATGGAAATTTTCATCAAATCTGGAGATGCCACTCTTCAGTGATGACATTGTAAGTTGTAAGGTGGTTGCATATATTAAAGGAGGTAAGCAATTAATAAATACTTCCTTTTTGGCCAGAATAGGCTACCAGGCCTTATTCTCAGCTAAAGAACAGTACAAGTCTGGGGACAGGAACAGTTTACGCAAGAAATACTAAATGTGATGAGGAGCTGAAGTGTCCATGACAGGATCTTTCTCAGAAAATCAACTTATCACCATAACAGAGCCATCCATTGGTAATAAGTTTTCACTCCAAGGCTTTTTAGAGAAAACCCTTGCATCTCAGTTCCTCAGTACAAACAAAATGTGTGTTCATATCAGATGAACTGATTTCTTATTTGGTTGTGGCTTTTTCTTGACCAAAGTCCTCAACGAACTCTTGGAACTGCAATTACTATGGGTATTTGAATGGAAGTTTTACATGGAGGCTTAATATCTCATTACAGCAGAATACAGAAAAGTCTAGTCAAGTCAAATAGTCATCTCAGAATAAATTGAAGGAATGCATAGCATATATGGCAAAGGGCAAAGTTTGATATTTGTCCAAAGAATAAGCCTCAAAAGATTACTTAGTGTCACTTTTCTGTAATTTGCTTAGTTTTGACATTATTCCATTTTCCCATGAGCCACCCTTGAGCTGACATTAACAGGATGCACTCCATTAACCTCAATGAAGTCAAGGCCCTCAAAGCTCTTAGTATGGCAGTATTTTAGTTTACTCTGGGGTGTAAATTAGCTTTAATGCTAGGACTGCAGGCACTGTAATCTAAGCCTGGAAAAGTTAAAAGTGTGTTGCAATGCATGTAAAATCTGTATGAAATAGAAGGATGCTTTTTTTCCCCTGCAGAAAAGAAAATGCTTTATTGGTTAAACACTCTGATGTTCTCTTGGAAAGGCAGTGGTTTTTCCTTTTTTTAAAAAAAGGAGAAAAAACAAGTACAAATTACTTCTGCTAGGAAATACCAGCCAATAACTGGGAGATGTAATTCTGCAAAGTGTTAGTGCTGGAATCTTCCTTCAAGAAGCACAGAGCCAGTTTTGAGGCCAATTCCTTCCGGGTAACCAAACCAAATCCCACAGCACAATGCTGCAAAAAATTCAGCCCATCTCCAGACTTTTTTCCTGCCTCAGAGGCTGGCTTTCACAGGAAAGTGTTTTACTTATCACACCCACCTCAGAAACTTGGCCTCTGCCACTAAATAGCCAAAAACGTCTTGAGATAATTCTGTTAAGGCCTGAAGCCACTGACCTCAGTGCTGCCGAACTTCAGGCAAGATGTCCCTTCTAGTTTCAGTTTTCTTTAGCAGCCTGAGGTCAGAGGCAGTAACTGTGGGTTACAAGTAGAGAGACAGAGAAAGCAAGACCAGATCCTTGCAGCAGTGAGGCCTTGAATATGATAGGAAGGGAAGTATCTGGATTCAACTTGACTTCTATTTTTATAGCTGTCACCAAAAGACTTTTGGATTCTTTTCTTCTCTTTTAAAGACTCTATTTGTCCACTGAACGAAAAAAAATTAAAAAGAAAAAAAGAAAAAAGAGAGAGATACTCAGTGACATGGAACATCAGCACTAGAAGGTGGAGAGAAATGGTGTCCAGCCCTTTTTAATAATGGCCTGTTCTGAAGAAGCAATGCAAAAATTTGTCTTTGATACTTCAGAATGCCAGAGAGGAAACAAAATTAGCACCAGAAAATAAGATGTGTTGGTTCCCCCAGGTAAAATTGATGGGTTTAATGTTAATATTATCAGAGTTGTGCCAGATATTCTTACGGCCACAGAAACCCAATAGTGGGTATAGGTAAGATGCCCAGGAAAATGGCACCAAAAATATGAACTGGAGACCAAGTGGCTCTCCTGAAAGAGAAACTGGAAAATCATTCTGGCAAATAATAGTATCTGTTATCTGGCTACAGATGAAAATTAATGCAATTAGCTGGATGACCTAGGAAAAGGCAGTCTCTCTTTTCAGAAAGTTTCTTGTGGTTGGACCAAGGTCCCATTCATGAGAAGAATCCAGAAGAATTTCACAGCTTACTAAAAAGTGGTTCAATGCAATCTGGGTGAATTGAATGCAATGTTTCAAATTAGTCCTATGCTCAATGTGATCCAATCGCATTTCCACCCAAGGACTACAGGGAGTCCTCAGCATAACGAGGTAGTGAATCTTGATTGGCTTCCCAAGGGATGAGTAACCACGTAACACAAAGTATCATTCAAAATGTTGAATTTCTTGAAATCTGCACCAGGAATGTCAATGTCAGGCTGAGACAGAATAACTTCCCACTACCTGTGGTCACATACAGAGAGCAGGACTCATGGTACACCTACGTGTTTCCAATGATGACAGCACCCACAGGGTTAAGACAGTACTCATCCCAAAGTTATTTGTAGTCCTAATTCATTTCTGGTTTTTAAGATCTACATTTTCTCATCCATAGCCTGGCATAAAAATCCCAGCATCTAGACCCTGATATCTACTGCCCAGAAAAAAAAAAAAAATAGTTATTTTCCCTCATTTCCTTTCATGGCCCCATCCACTCATGCTATTCCCCCCAGCCAGAAAGGCACACAAATGAGACATAAGGGAGCCTACTGTAACAAGACCCCATGAATCTCCTACCCCTGAAGAGCTTTACAGGCATTTTCCCTCCTCCAGGGACTCAAACACAGCATCTCCAAATGCACTTACCCTCTGCCAGCCTAGGGCCTGGGAACTTGAGGTTATTTCCAAACTCAGATGTTCCAGTTGACAGCATTAAGAAGTGGCTGCCAAGCCAACAGGCCAGTGGGTGAATGGGTTTTATTAAAAATAAACAATATTTTTTAAGGAAAGCTGAGTGAACTTTATCTTCATCTTTGAAATAAAATGGATACCAAATCTCTGGGTTGGAGTTCATTCTTTACCTGTTGCCCCTTCCAAAACTGACATAAATCACTCTTTTCATTTCTTTGATTTTTTTTTTATTTTTATTTTTATCTCCTAACTGATATGAAGAGAAACTTTCATGCTTTCACATAAACTCTAGGGAATTGTTTTAAGCTCCAGTACAGTAATACAGACAGATTTTTAAGATGCACACTTCAAATAGTCATTCATGTCCATATTTGAATGCCTACAAAACTTAGCCTGACATACAGAGGTACATCATCTACTGATATACGTGCCAGTTCTGTTATGTATGAATCTAGAAATCAAGCTGCAAGCATTTTGGGGAAAATGTAAAAACCTGATACCTAGGTGCAAATAAAGCCTGTTTTCATTCAAGTCTTTTTTAGTACTTCTTTCTACTAAGCCATTGAGAATATTCCTAGACAATGGAAAAAAATTATTTTAACTAAATAGAGATTTGAATTAGTACTGTAAGACTCTGAACTAAACTTCATCAGAAGAACAGGAAAAAGAAGGGGTTTTGCTTAAATGAAGGCTTTTTGGTCAGTTATACACTCCTTACAAATTAATTATTATTAGTAATAATCAAAAATATTCAAAAAATACTTTAAGGATAGCTTCTGGTCATTGAAAACATTTTACTTAAAAATAATCAGTTCCCACTGAACACAAAGGATGTGGTAGTTTCCTTCCTATGAGTCTCTAGCCCAGGCTTTCCTGGACCAGAGAGGTTTAATATGTGAGAAAGAGAGGTTCCTGGTAATGATGAGGAGGAGAGGAAAAGCTTTAAAAGAACTTTCAGTAATTTTGTCTTGCTGACTGTTTCTAACATGGCTTTTAAACTAAGTCATTCGGCCAGCTTTGCTGTGCCACCTTTCACTCATTTTTTCATAAAGGTCTCGGAATAGCTCTGGAAAACATAGAAGTGGGCGCTGAAGGGTGTGTGATAGACCACAGGAAGGAAACCTATTTGCCATCCAATTCTGAAGTCAGAATTTACCTAATATCATCCTCTATGGAATTTTCCAAATGAGATGTGAACAAAGCCAAGTCTCACCTGCAATGCCCTGAGAGGTGCAGGTCACAGTCATCTCTGTATCCCGTACCAGCACAAAACTAAATAACTGTTGCACAACCAGCATCCTGGCAAACCTCCCAGGAGGCTGGGAATAAGTATTGCAGATGGGAAAACAGATCCTTGTAGACTGAACTATTTTTCTAAGGTTCTTTGGCAAAACTATGGTGGAGCTGAAAACTGATGTAGGTTTTCTGGAATCCTAGGGCTAAACTTACAGGGCAGAATCATTGGTGCTGGAGAAAATGTGCCTGAACTGATGTCATTGAGAACAATTCAGTATTCTGTTGTTTATCTTCTAATCAAAGATAACTGGATGGTTTGTGTGTTTGTTTTTTGGGGGGAGTGTGTGTGTGTATATATGTAACTGTATGAATTTAATGTATATGCATGCATAGAATGGGTTTTTAATAACTAGCTTCTCCACTTCTTTCAAAGTCACTGTGAAGAAGAGGAAGAGTTTGAAGCCAAGTTATTTTTTTTTGCAGAAGCAGCTAATGTGAGTGTGTATAGTTTTCTAGCTATAGACATAGGATAATACCCAGAAGTTACACAAACAGTGCTGAACCAAATACAAGGACTTTACTAAAAGACAGGGAAATACCTGACAAGTAATAATAATGTCAAAGTAAAACTCAGTTGATGATTCTTATTCATGTATATCATGAGTGCTATCACAGAATAGAAAAGCCTTCCCTCCACTGTTTATTTCTGTTTGGGGGTTGAGGGTGAGGGAAAGAGGCATTATCTTTATGCCCAAAAAAAACATTTTAAAGGCACTGTGGAAGGGACTGATTTCTCTCTTGTTCATAGAATCATAGAATAGTTAGGGTTGGAAAGGACCTTAAGCCCTTTCCATGCCTCTTCAACACCCATACTTCCATTTGTTCATTCATCCATATTCAGTCCCTGCCTCTCCACCTAAGGTGCTATTAACCCATCATTGAACATGTCATATGCTGGTCCCACTACTGTAACCAGGAAAAGAGATGATCCCAGTGACCCTGTAAAAGTCATTACAAGAGTCATTGGAGGGAGATGGTGGATTGATCAATGTCCTTGCTGAGAAGCCAGAGAAGCTGTAAGTCTCTTGCCAAATAAGAGCTAGAGAACTAGAATAGTTTTAGCTGTGTCGAGTCAGACAGCTCAAGTCTGAATATCATCAGACATGCTTTGGCTTTCCAAGTAAATACTATCTAGTTTCTGCAGGTTCTGAGGACTGTTCAGTTCAGATTCTGACCTTAGGTTACGTTCTCTTCATTCCTGATCCAAAATAACTCTGCTGATTTCAGTGAACTGACTCTGGATTTGTGCCACTCAGTGCAAAATTGGAATTTGTCCTCTCAGAGAAGCTGTCCCTGAAGAGTTTATGTGTGGTACTCATTCAAGAAAAGCACAGCAAGTCTGGGGGTTCAGTGACATTCCTATTGCCTCCCTTGTGTCACCAAAAAACAAGAGAGGTCCTGCAAAGTCAGCCATCTAAAGCACTGGTTATAAACAATCCAAAGGGGTCTGTTTTCCCAATGCAAGGGAAAGAGCTTGTTGGGCGGCTCTGAGATGTATGGATAGTGTTTAGTCTACATGCGTAAAAATCATAATAATAAAAATATTGTTCAGGCCAGAAGGAATTTACAGGCTTAGAGCACTATGGAAAGCAACTACCTTAGTCTGTAGAGTGAAAATATTCCAGAGAGATTCAAATAAGCTTCTCCTTCTCCTATTATTCATTAAACTTGGCCATGCATCACTAGCCAAGCACAACACTTTTTCCTAGGCAATAATCTTCCTCTTCAGTCATGAGCTATGCCAGATTTCTCCCAGCCTCTGCAAACTTGACTGGCATTGGACATCAGTCAAAGGGCCAATTTTTCCTCATGGGATTCAAATTCTCCGACAACAAAAAGCCTCTTCCAGCAACATTAGGTATAGGGTTTTACACTGCTATTTATATGAGGCACAGATCCTCAGACCCCTTTCATGGGGAAGGGAATATGTCTGAGATCACACTCTTAGGAGAATCTCATCACTTTGTAGTTAGGAATGCTGGCTTCAATGCATAATTAGGCCATATGCATTTCAATGGCAAATCATATTTTTCATAGTCCAAGCAACCAGACATCTTAACCTCAATTTCCAGGCTAAGCAAAAGTTAGAATGCTAGTACACCATCATTTAGCTTAGAGGCTTAAACTCTGCTGGGAGCTAATTTGGGAACACTAAACAGCATAACTAGGTTACTACAGCACCAACCTTTTGCAGGTGCAAAGAACCATTCAGAATCACAGCTGGATGCCTTTGCCTTATCTTAACATCTGCCATGAATATTCCCATTCAACTTCCTTCATGTTGGGACAGGAGGCCAGAGATTAAACATCGATGGTAAATGTGGTCTGGAATGATGGATAATCATTGCAAGAAAGATAATTTTGATTTTCTAGTATTTATCTAGTGTTTATTGAATCTTGGGTTTGTTTGGAAAAGGAAATTCCTGCATAGAAACTTCAATTGCTGATTTAAAATAGCCTTACCTTTCTATGGCATCTGTTACAACAGTTACAAAGCAGACAGCATTAAACTCTTGGATCCTTTGGGGGGAAAAATTCGTTATTTATTCTGAACAGAATAATGCACTAAATCCTCTAAATTCACTTTGTGGATGCTCATGTAAGAGCAGTGAAAGTCAAGGTAAATTGAAGCACATGGGATGGGAACAAAGACCCTTTAAATTAGGGACCTGTTATGACTCATTGGTCACACATTTTCTAGAGCCACCATTGATGAACATTCTCTATGGTTAGGCTGTTTAGTGCAAAATGGCTTCCTGCTTCTTTGTCCTCAGTAGACCTCCAGACTACCCAAAGGCAGAAGTGAGGAATAGTGTTCCGCTGGGGAACATGTACACCTCACTAGTCATTAGTGTTCCATCTGAAGATTAGGGGATCACAGTCAGTGAAGAAGAGAGTAATGCAAGCAAATGAATCGTAACATTCACTAGCAACATAGGGAAGCAAGGTGGGACCCTATGTTTCCTTTTCATTCTCAGCTCAGCTCTATTGACTAGTCAATACTTTCTGTTCCAGAACCACAGCTATGACCAATGAACAGGACACAACTTGATTTCATTCTATTATGTTGAGTATTTGACCCAGACACCAACTGAGGAAATGTTTCTGAGGTCTTTAAATCTGCTGCACAAGCCTGGGCTAAGCAAGGCATGGATCATACATGTAGGAACTAGAGTAATTTGCATTTTCTGTTAAAATATGCATCTGGTTTTAACTTCTTTTAGAAGAAGAGTCCAGAACATTAGATCTGAGGACTGATAGCCTCACAACACATGCAGCCAGAGTACACATTTCTTTGGCTGACTTTTGACTTTCTTCATGCTAGGCAAAAAAACCCAGCACTTCAAGGAAGGTCAAAGATCTGTGGTGCATAGAGTCTTAGGGCTTTCAACCAGCAGCATGATATGGGGGAGCAATGTGTTCTGGGAAAGCTTGTGTTCACTGTAACATTGGAGACAAAAAAAGTTTCATTTTTATTCCTAAATCATCTGAAGGTCTCTAACTGTCCATGCTGGGGGAAAAGTAATCCCAACCACTCACCAAAGCCAGTCTTCTCCCAGAAAATCTATCTCATTTTGTCCCAGATTTTGCTCCTCTCTAACTGAAACCGAAGATCATTTCCAAGGTAGGTGGTGTGTGTCTGTAAATGTCTGAGTGTGGAAGGAAGTAGCCACAACTCAGAGCTGTAATCTCAACAGTTAAGATACTGGTATTCTGTTTACCATGGGGCCTTGCATATACATATCAGAACCAGCCTAAGCAGTTTAACTTCAGTACACAGAGCTTCCAGAAGACTTGCTGTGACTAAACCAGGAAGATTGTGCTCTAAGGACTATTTCTGACCCTGAACTGATGGCAGAAGCTTATTTTGGCCTCTTTGTTTGTCCCAGCCTTAGTATGGTAGAACACACAAAATAATCCTTTACTACAGATTATAGTTTCAGACTATTTGATGAACAGAAGTCTATTTTTAGGCAATAGATTTGTCTAGAGAAGTTGTGGAATCTCCATCTCTGAATGGTTTTCATATCAGGTTAGAGAAATCATTTAGGCAAAGGGAATCTTTGAGATGCAGATTTTCCCAGCTCTGTTTTCCATGACTCAATATATTACAAAGAGAGAGGAAGAAAAGAAACATAAATTGGTAAAGAAAAAGGAAAAAAAAAAAAAAAAAAGAAAAAAAAAGAAAAAAGAGCAAAAGTAGAGAAAAAAAAAAAAAG
>NDXB01009439.1:189816-210997 GCA_002631895.1 Agapornis roseicollis
TTTTTTTTTTTTTTTTTTTTTTTTTTTTTTCAGATACCAAAAAAATTCAGGTTGTGTTGAAGCAAGGTTTTGGATTAAAGTCCAGATAAGGTTTTTGTTCTTCTGAATGTCTCATTTATCCAAGCATAGAAGGGATTTCTTTGGTTGTTTATATGTAACTTTACTTATTTGTGGAGTTTGAAGACCTGAGGAGATGTCTGTGTCTAGTGTTGTGACTATGACATTTGATTGTACAGGAGGGCTTTGTTCCCCAGCAGCCTGAATTGCCCATTAGTCCTCTGAAATGACATAGCACAGTGATGTTCATACCTTAGCATGAACCTGTTGTAGTTGTTTCTAGACATTATACAAAGTAGAGCTGAAAGTGACTTTCTTCAGTGCCATTAACTCTGCCTGCTCACAGACAAAACCTGTCTTCCCCATCATTCCTGAGGCATAATGTGTCCAACCTACCCCTAAAATTTTCCACTGAAGTCCAGATCTTAGGCTATTCCAGGGCTTCATTATCTTTCTTATTATGAAGATTTTTTTTATATCTTACCTTGCTATTCTTTAAGCCTTCTCCTCTGCACCCTGGACAAAAAGAACAAATTGTTCTCTTCATCTATTTTTTATGTATTTAAAGACTGTTATCATATCCCTTCCCAGTCTGATCTTCTCCAGACTAAACAAGCTCCCTATTTCAATCTCTCCTCATTAATCATGTTCTCTGGACTTCTGATCATCCTTGTTGGTCTCTTCTGGACATTGTCCAACCAGTCCCATCCTTCTTGAACCATGGTGCCCAAAATTGGAGAGAAGAGAGTACAGCAGAAAAATCATATCCCATGTCATGCAGATGGTACTCCAGTTTATATATCCCAGTATGGTGTTTATTTTTCTCATGGCAGTCTTAACTCTTCTGATTTCTCTTCAGTTTGTGATTCACAGTTACCCAATATCCTTCTCTGCTGGTTATTTCACAGCTCATATTTGTATATCTGTCTTTGCTTAAGTAACTTTAATTTGTCTTTATTGAATTTCGTCCTTGCCCTTTCCAAATATCTGGATTATTCTTACACTTATATTTGATAATTCTGAAGTTCAAGACTGTTCTATTTGTGTTTGCAGCTCTCTTCAATTTTTGTCATCTGCTAATGTTCTCCATTTTTTCCATTTAGCTGATTAACAAAAATCATGAATAGCAGCAGGTTCAGAGAATATCACTGCAGAATCTTACCAACTGTGTTCCTGCAATACGATGATGATATGAACCCAGCTTGTTGATATCTGAATTTGTATAGTACATGAACTTACAGCTACACACTAGCTCTTCCTGACATTGGTATGAGCTGAAGGAAACTCAAAACTGCCGGAGATTAAGCCATTGATATCACTGCCTATCAGGACATACGTGTTTCTATGCTCTGTATTTGTAGGTTAATGAGTTTATTCTGTGTCAGTGTACTTCATTTTTGTAACACAGTAACACAACAGAAGATAGGCAGCACACCAGCGCAGGTGTTAACACACAAACTAAAATGCCGTTAAGTAAACCATGATGAAAGCAACTTAGCAGATCATTAACCTATGGGAAGGATATAAACCAACTCTTAGTGTCTTAAACATTCGTTCAGTATGTTCTGATGAATACAGCCATTGCTTTCTTCTCCTCTAGTTGGTCCAATTTCAGCAAAGGTATACTTTATTCATAAATATTTCATGAATAGGTTTGAAATTTGCCTATTGCACTCCATTTCCGTACACCATTCTACTTTCCTGCAGATGGCAAAATTTATAGGGCATTTACAGGGCATCTGGTCAAAAACGTTTTCTGTCCCACAGGGGCATGAAGAGTAGTTCCCCAAAACATTTTTTCAGGGCTCTCAAATTGAGGCTTCACAAGCTAGACTTTTATACTCATGATTGATCATGATAACTGAGTGCTATTCAGCTGTCATTTCACCTGTGAATGCTCATGTCGCAAGTTGCTGTCTAGGGCCAGGTCTGGACATATGCTCCACCTGTTAAACAGGAACACAAAAAACAGTCACTCAGAGAGATCCTCACTGGCAACATGGCCTGTGTGTGTGTTTTTATTCAGAACAGCTTTTTCCTAAGCCCTGGAGAGACCTAAGACCCATTTGTGTAAACACAGATGGAGAAAGCTGAGATGCCTGGGAAATGGATTTTTTTCAAATGCAAGCAAATCTTGATGAACTCCTGTTTTGCCGGATTTGAGCAGTAAACTCTGAGTCAGGAGCAGGATGAGACATCACCTTCTTCTTGTGTCTGTGGGTCCAGCAATGAACAACAGTATCTGTGGTTTAGTCCCCAAGGCCAAAAGTCTTGCAGTCTGCCTCAATTTAAATTTTTACTTTTCCTCCCACAACTCCTCCTTCTGGAAGTCACTTATCATTACCTCGGGATTGTTGCCAGATTCCCTTCTGGCATCACTTCTCTCCCTCTTTTCTTCAATCTTTGCTTATAAGGTACCTTAATCACTTCCCATGTCGACTACCGCAAAGCTTTTTTTATAGCTCTCGTAAATACTTACAGGCTTTATATACATTTCCTCTCTGAACTTCAAGGGATGCAGATCATTGCTTAGAATTGAAGAGGTGGAAATGAGGGCCTTATTCAGATTCCTACATGACCCACTCATGCCAAAGTTTCCTGCAATATGGGATGAGATTATCTTTTGTATTAGCATGCAAAAAAAAAAAAAAAATAGTTTGCAGTCATGGTTCTGTGTTACATCCCCACTCCCTGACATCTCATTCTGCTCAATGATGAATTTTTTCCCAAAGCATAAAGCCATTGGGTCATCCAGAAATCTGGCTTTACTTTTTTCTTTTCATTATAAGTTTGAGCATTCTGGTGATAATTTTGTTCCTTGCTAATGCAGAGGTTTATAAATGTTTTCAAACTGTATTTTTTCTTTTTCCTGTGCAATACTTTTAATCCTCCTGGCAATCTGATGATTTGCCTTCTTTTTGTTTAATAGCCTCCTACAAGAAGTATTGCATAGACCCCACAGGTCTGGGCACTGCAGGTCAAAACTGACAAGCTAGATTTCTTAGTGACAACTTCTGCTATTTTTCATCAGATAAAGGATACAGGTTAAAGGCTCAGACTAATGGGAAAGGAATTTCTTTTTCTCCTGATTTGAAAAGCGGAACTGTGCTTTATTTTTCGCCATCTCTGGGCTTTATATCAGATGTCTGTTGGGTATTTCAAAAGTAATTGTCTTGTCTCAGCACAGTAAACTCACAGGCTAATTCCCATAACACTGGCGATACAAAGCAGTCAGGCCAGCCAAGATATTTGTGCTTCAGTGTTCCAAATACACTCTTGACTGCCTTCAAGCAACAATTTTATTGGGTTTTCCCTCCTGAAAAATCATCCAGTGATGACCTAGAAGTGAAAAGTTCTCTGTCTTATTACCATTTCTATCCAATTCCACATCAAATTTACTTAAAAAGCTGGCTTTGACTAAGCCAAGAGTCAAATATAAGAGCTACAAGGCCCTGATTAAGAAAGCACTTAATCACTTTTTGTGCTTTGAGTTGGACAGATGCTTTACCCTGTCAAGGACTCTATCAGTAGCTGGGGGAGGACTGGGGAAAAGAGCTTGGCTTAAAGCCTATGAGAATTCACAACCGAGAGATACAGCTGCAGGACCTTACTGAAAATACTGGTATTCTAGGACTATCAGGTGTCTCTCATTTTGCTCAGGACTTTCCAGGATATGTGCTTAATAAACTCAGTGGCTTGAGTTGCATCTGAAAACAGAAGCCACAAAAAGCCCTGGGAATTGTCCTGGGAGCACCTACCTTTCATGGAAAACAGAGAGGGGCCCAGAACAACTTCTGCTTAGATTAGATTGCCCTTACTAAAAATAGGAAACCCTTTAGTTCTCCATCTCTCTTGATAAAGCTTTATTTTTAAGTATATGTTTTGTTTGACCTTGTGGTCAAAAAAAAAAAGAAGAGAGAACAGAAAAAGAAAAAAAAAGGCTCCGGACACAATTCCAACTAACACTGAAGATAAAGCTGTGCTGTAGTTACTTGGGATTCAGTGAGTGAGAGGTTTTATACAGTCTCAGAATGTCCAGTCTGCATTGTTCAAGTCATTATTTCTTGGCTCCAAAGGGATGTCAAACAACACTTCATCCAGAATGTGTCTAGTTCTCATCCAAGGTATCCCTTCTGCTTTCTCTGGCTTCCCAATATATTTTCCCTGTTCTTCCTAACCCCCACAGCAAGGGCCAAGAAAAAGCAGCAGTGAAATGGTCATCAGCACCTTTTGATCACAGTAATTTGGGGTACTGGCTCTATTACCTTTAAATCAAGTTGTAGACAATACTGTCCTCCGTAAAGACTTGACAAGTTCTTTTTGTAGTCCATCAGCCAGAGCAACCTAAATGATCAGAGTCCATGTCTCTGTTGGTGTGACAGGAAATAGACCTCCTTTCTTAACTTTAAAGGAAGACTTTTTGGACCACAGCACACCACAGTAATTGTGTACTGGAAACTCACACTGTCATTTACAAAGTGTGAATTTTATTTCAGGTGTAAAGTAACATGAGACAAAATTTCTGATGGATCTTGGAGAAGTTGTAGGTAACTTCCATCTAGAAAATTCACACATGCGGCACTAGACATACCCACCTTTTTAAAGGAAAACAGCCCAAGCAGAAAATACACGTCTAGCCACAAAAATAATTCCAGCTGAGTATTGACAGATCCTTAATAAACAATTGAAAATGTGCACAGACACAGCAACAGAAGCACAGGGTTAACCTGTAGTTTCAGGACAGACAAGCAGAAGGATGTGAGTGAACCTTGCATGACCTTGTGAAAAACAAACTCTCTAGCGACTCTGGGACTCCAGCTAGTGCTGTTTGTCAATGCAAAGCTGGTGTAAGCTGTGCAACCCAATTTACCTTCCATCCCAGGAGGATGTTAATTTCCATTCCCTCACCTTAGTACCAGCTGGGTCCCTATTGCTAGCACATTCAGGGTCCAGGAAACCCATGCAGATGTTTTCATGGACATAGCAAAAGCTCTCTCTCTCTGCCAAGACTCACACTGGGCTTTCCGTAGGAGCAAAAGTATCTGTCACTTCTAAAGCAGTGTGGTTTTGGAGCAGGTCTAATTTAATCTGCAGTTGAGAAATAAAATCCTCCTGACCTAGTTGTTGTATTCTCCTTGCCCTAAACAAACCTGACAGTAAAATGGCTATTATTTGTCTCCAAACTTTCCTGAATATGGTTTTGAAAAGTTATTCTTATTCTTTTCCAAACCAGAAATGCACAGACTCTTCTGATTGCTATTAAATATCTCAACTCTCAGGCTACTTCTAGTTCAAAATAAATAATCTCAGATTTTCAGACTTGTTGGCTGGAAGTCTTTTGCCACATACACACATCCTGGGGCTTCAAATTTCCAATTCTGACCACAACTAGTTGAAACTGATAGTCAAACTGGGATTTAGGTGCCATGCTTCAAGGGGCCTACTGAGTCCTGCAAGTGAAAAACCTGTTGGGGGTGCTTAGAGATGCTCACATTTGCGCAGTATTCATGCATTTTGGTGCATTCTGGCACCTTTCCATCAGGTCTGTGCTATGGTGTAAGGTTTTTGGGTGAAATTCATGCCCCTTTGAATGTTTCTTTTTAACACTCCAGAGCAAATCACCTCAACAAAGCAAAGAAAGAGATTTTTTGTGTTAAAGTGTTTTCTTAATATGAAAAAAAAAGGTCACTATAACACCTCCCAGAATGATACCTACCTTCTGGTCATCAGCAATGGCAGTCACCTATGAAGGTGGGAAAAGGCAACCAAGTCCTTCTGCACTCATCTGGGAGCATCAGCCACTGCAGTAGCAAAGAGCAGCCAGTAAACAGCAGGATATGTGAACAGATACTTCTTTGGAGGTGGAGGCAGAAGCTTGAGCTCTGAGTTCTAGGATCCAAAGGCAATGAGTTATCTCTTTTGCCAAACCTCTACCAGGATCAGATCTGAATACCCTTACCTTTTTAAAGTGTCATAGCGCTGTTCATCTGCATGTGTGTGTCTATGTTCAAGTCTACTCCCATTCTTCATCTATTCAACTGCACTAGCTTTTAAGTGCTTTAAGAAGAATCACTATCCTATATTGGGTATAACACTCAAACAGGACCCAGAATTTACTTAGAAAGTAACAGGTGACAACCTTTCAAATAAATATTACTAAAAAGAGTCAGCAAGTTTTATTTCAGTTTAATTCTGGATTTTGATGACTTGTCCTGGAAAAGCACCTTCCAAAATTTTCAGCACAATCTTCTTTCCTTCCTGCCTGAATACATCAGAAATCTAAAATTATAGCAATATTTTTTTTTTTTGAAAACACATGCACTACCTTATATTGTGAATTTGCTTCTCTTTGGAGTTCCAGATACTAGCCCTTGAAATCTTCATTCTGTTTCTTTTGCTTGTCAATGGTCATTTTCCTCTAAATTCGTTCTTTTGCTTTTCTTGGTGCATATTTGTTCAGCTCCATCACAGAGACAGACCTAGTGCAAACAGCAATAATCCATGATTTTTCTAGACATAGTGGAGAATTTGATCAAATATTATACCTGGATCTGCTGTTATTCATAAAGCTTTCAAAAGAGTTAAGAGAAGTCCTCAAAACTTACCATCATAACTTCCTACATCACGTTGATACGTGATACGTGCATGGATCTTGATGCATACCAACAGATAGAGGAAGGTTCTTTCAGTGTCACCTCTTCTAAATCACATCTTCAGCCACTCCTTAGTCTTCCACCACTGCTAACTTCACCTGAACAGTTTGACTAGCATGGCAGGTCCTCCCCTCTGTCTTGTGAAGAATTGCAGAGGGTAGAAAAGAAAGGGTTAATAATACTCCAATGCGCAAAGTTAGGAATACTATGCAACCATGTAGAAAATACCTGACTAATAATTTACTGTGTATTTATAACTTAGAACAGCTATAATTGAAACAATTCTTGCAGCAGCTTTTGCTTTGAAAGAAACATGCACTTTGCAAATGGCTCACTGAACAGATCATCTTAGCTATTCATTATGGAATGTGCCATCCTTACAAGGAAGGAATTTGCTGAGCTCGGCAACAAGCTAGTCTAACTGTTCAGTCCTGTAAAAGGCCTATATGCCAAATTATGAGGAAGACAATTCTATGGCAATGTCTTCAGTGGTTTGGGCAGTAACTTGAGAGGGACAAGAATAGTGCTTAGGGTTAAAAAAGAGAATTATAATAAAGAAATATTTCCCCTTCTAGCTGCTCTTATACACATCACTAATCTACTAATATACAGAGTAGCTTTCTTATGCATCTCTGAACTACCTGGGTTTTCCCCCACAGCAGTGGCAGAAACACTTTGCAGAATTTGGATCCTTCTTTGACTTGAATGTGAACTTCTTCAACAACCATCAGGCTTTGGGGTTTTATTGTTTTCCTATGAAGAGAAGCCAGCATATGATGTTCTAATCCTACCACTGTCCCCATTGCTCTTTCTGACCTGCACGTGCCTAAAACACGTTAAGAGCTCAGGCTCCTATTTGGGTCTTAGTCTAGCCCCAACCTTATTTCAGAGACATGTGGTGTAGATAGATACTCACCGAATGAGAAACTTGGCTGCCTGTGTGCTGGATCAAATAGAGGACAATATGCCAGACATTTCAGCAGCCCAGTCCAGTACAGCAAGCAGATAAAGAAGCAGTAGCCAATCTGAGGAGTGGTGATGATGGAAGAGAAATTGCCAGAGGTGAGAGAAGCATTATCAAGAGCAGTTTAGGTGGATTTGAAACTTGTTTGGTATTTATCTGCAAATTAACAGCTGCACATGAGTTTGGACCCAAAGGAAAACTCCATCTTTCTCAGAAGCACAAAATACCATTTGCCTAAGAGCCATCAACAGGAGTGCTTATTCCATCTTACAAAAATAAACAACAGCAGATATGAATAGTAATGATTAGAGAGGAATAGATTTTTCACTCATTATCCTCCATATCTGCAAATTGCACTGCATCCTCAGCCTATCTCTTCACACAGCACTTCTTTCCAGAAGGAGTAGGTGGAAATTTGGAAACTAAATTCTTTTGACTCATCTTAAAGGAACTGCCAAACTTTTCTTTCTGGAACCTCTTCCCTGGATGGAAATGAAGAGGGAGGTGGGGGGAGTATTATCCATCACTTCAGGTCCTTCTCTCACATTAAAGAATTTGTCACTGAGCTGAGCTTTGGCAAGTAGAAATACAGGCAGCAGCAAAGATCAAGCCTTTGAATTTACCAGAAAAGGCTGGATACTGCATACAGCTTTACAAGGTGCCTCTGAGTAATCTCATTCCACTGTTTCCCTCTTCTCTGTTTTATTTACCAGCATAAAATTTTACCTTTTGCTGTTTCCTTTTTCAGTCTCGAGAAAAATGCTTCTTTTCAGGGACTGGAAAACATAGACCCCTTTTGCTTATCCCTTCCTCTTCAAGTGGAATGCACTCCTGCAGTAGCCTGGGGGAGACTCACTCCTTCCCACAGCATGTTTGAAGTGTGCATCTCCCTTGCCAAAGTATCTCAGCCTGAAGCACACCCCAGGAGTCATCCAACTGCATCAAGGTCCACTTTATCTCCTTCAGAGTGGAGCCAGCACCTGCTTCTCACAAATAGCATCAACTTGCACAGTGGAAGGATTAGTTGGCCAACAAATCCTTGACCTCTTGCACCTAGGATTTTAGTCAAGATGTTAATCTAAAGTAGTGACAGATGTTTTAGAAACTGACATATACATACCAAAAAAAAAAATCAAAGTTGACTGCTGATAGCTAGTTCACTCTCAAAGACCTTTGGGACAGGTAGAAGGGAAGGCATTTAGAGAGCAGACAGTGCATTCCCCTCTTTGCAAACAGGTGAGGAAGCATGCAGAGATGATGGTCACTCCTGGACAGCTAGAGCTGGTCACTTCTCCCCATTCACAATTATCTAGAAAAAACTCAGTTCTGTTGAGCTATACAGGAAGCTGGTCATGAGCTTGGTAGACAAAATCATGGTGTGCCTTATTCTGTGTCTTCTGTTTTCCAGCCCCTGCACTGTAAATGCATCTGGTTTTGAGAAAGGCTTGGGCAGTTTCTTACTGAGAACAGCAGACCCACTAGACAGCCTGGACCCATTTGCAGCTAGAGAACCCTAATCTTGAAAAGAGTTTTCTGAAACAGAAAGATAAAAGAAGGAGAGGAAGCAAGATGGGCAACTTCATTTACAAGTTTCATCAGAGCATTCTTCTAGCCTTCAGTCCCTTTGGTTACATTTATAAAAGACACAGATATACATATATATATATATACACACATATGCATATAAATATATACCAGGACAGACCAGAAGGCCTCATTTTCAGCCCCCACGGTGGCATTGTAACCTACTTTCCTTTGTGAACAGAAGAGTTTAGACTGCTTCAAAACCATAGAAAGGGACAAACTAAGAGATGAGCTTGATGCACCCCTGGCTGTTTGGCTTGCTGCATTGGGGGAGCCAGAGTTGTGGTTACAGTTCAAACCAGGACAGGCATTTATTTTTTTTCTTCATCTTTCTTATCCTTTTAAGGAACTGACAGAGCCCACAACCTGAGGAGCAAGGGGCAGTCACCCATGATATAGCAGAGGATCAGAGTGGGAGATTCTGTGTTGTTTCTTCTTTTCTTGTGTCCTTGATAAAGAGGGGAAAACAGAGGCACAAAGAAAGTGAGAAAAGGAATCGAAACTCAAACTTCATTGCTACAAGGGAAAGCAGATTGTGATAAAATTTTAAACTTGGAAATATGTTTACACTTTTTCAAATTCAAAATAATCTGTGATTCACATGCCCTGTAGGAATCCCTGAAGACAGGTTTATGTGTACGACTGTGCACTGGTGAACCTTATTGCACCATCTTGTTGAACCTGTTTTCTAAAAATGTGCATCTGTGTAAGAGGTTGGCGTTCCAGCTGCCCAGTAAAGGTGAATAAAGTGACTGCCAAGTAATTATTGAAGCTCAAGGGCAAGATGAATGTTTCAGACAGAGCATCCAGAGCACTGCTGGAAAGTGACAGTTGTGACACTAAACCAGTCACTCGCAATAGGTGCTTAAGGGTGGCATTCAGGAGGCCATCTGGATCACACAGATGACTCCTGCCAGTAGTCTCTGGTCTGTATCAAGCCTTGGCAACTGACATTTCAGGATACTTTGGAAAGAGTTAAGTGAGGCAGGAGATGTAGAAGATTTAGGGTGGGAAAACCATTACAAAAAGATTAATTACAAGTTCTCCCCATGCTTTGGACCCATCCCAATAGTCTGCTTCTTCCTCAGAACATTTGGTCCAGAATTTGGGGCAAAAATTGAGTGTTCATAATGTCTTTGTGGATGACCTTTCACTGTTACAGGCTACAATGACTCTATTGGCAGTCTCTGAAGCAAGATTTGGCTCTATTGTTACTTGCCTCCTTGCCTAAAGTCTTTGGCAGAAGATATGAAAGATACTTTACAAAATAAAGCAGGAGGGGGTTCCCACTGCTACTAGAGAGAAGTTGTTGCTAGCTCAGCATTAGCTTTTGTAATGTGCTTTACTTGAGGTATGTTACCCTTTTGGCAACACCTCCAGGCCTGACTTTTCTCCTTTGTCCTCATGTGGATCTGGGATAGGGGTTCCTCGGGGAAAGGTTCTCACACTTTCCAGCAGAAAAGCTGCCTCCATGCTGTGATCCCCCCATTCCTCTGGATATTTTGTAGTTCAGTCCCAAGTCAGCCTGAACTCTCAAGTTTGTTAACCCGTGCTGCATGGATGTCACCTGAAATTGTCTTCTTTCTGGGCTATTGCTGAATTACTCCACTGAACCATTACTGATTTTTAATGTATTTGTTCAGGGCACTTTTCTACTATTCTACAGAACAAAAACAAAGATTCAAAATGTGTGAGTGTGAACCGTGGCCTCTTGGGGGCATGAGTCATGGCAAACGGGACTCTGTTATAGAGCATGGAGGCTATCATCACATCTGAAGCACAGAGAGTCATAAGGTGCAGGTACTTCAACAGGCTAACTAAAACTGTAAAACCTTCTCTTCAGGCCAGTTTCCTGCTTAAAAAGCAGGACTGGGAGTAAAGACACTAAGGTAATGATTTTTGCTTTACATCTAACTGTCAGTCTTTGAAATCTTATGCTATCTTGTCCCTTCACCTGTAACTTGTGGCAATACCAATAGCTACATTGATTTAGCCCTGACAGATCATCAGAAGCCTGTCTCCTTTGTACCACCAGCCAGTACCTTTCACAAGAATTTCTTAAATACAGTCCAAACATTTTGATTAGGCCAACTGTTGAAGATGTTAAAAATGATGGATTCTGTAAGAAGAAAATACAACCCAAAAGTTTGCCCACAGTCTGAGGTTCTGTGATGCAGCTTAAGTGGTCTATGAAATAATGACTGCTTGAGACCTACACCTAATGTGTAAAAGACAAAAACCTTCTGAGCCTTTGCCAGTGGACATCAGGGAAAAACTACCGTCATTTTTATCATGTTTTGGGATTTCTGAAGCCCTAAACAAATGTTTCCCATTTGCCACTTTCCTTTTCCCCTACAGTTCCTTGATTCTTCCCTGCTCTACAGCCAAGTATTAATCTCCTTGTCCCAGAGGCAAGCTCCCATACATTTCCCTACCAAAATCTTTCTGGTGCCTTTCTAGGGGGTTTGTGGCATTGGCACAAGCCTCCTAGTACCAGCAAAACCAGTGACAAACTCTTAGCCCAGCCCAACCCAGACAGTGAAATACAAAGCTACAGCATAAATCCTTCCACTCTTAAACCAGGCTTAACTTCTTTGCTGTCATTTTTGTCCAATTTTGAGCTCTTTGTCATTTGCTGTCCAATTTTTGAACTACAAACTGAGGTCAAGGACTGCATTAAGTATTATGTCTTTTGGATCATATTACACATGCTCAACCAACTAATAAGAATCAACAACCTTATTAAATAAGCAGCCCTGAACTCTTTGGACATGAGCACTTTGGACATTTGGCACTAGGAAATTGAACTTTCTGTTTTGTTCAGCAACATGATGCAATAAATATTTTTAAAAACATGATGATTTAACGTTTTGTTTATTTCAGAGTTATAGATTCATTAGGTATGTACAGGACAGACTATAAATGGCTTGTATGTTCACCCAGACAGATTTTTGACATGTCACCAATTTTCTCAAGATTATAAGTAACATGTCCATAATACCCTCTTGCCTTACTGATCTTATGCTACAAGCTTGGACAACTGGAGATGTACATCATTAGCACCCCAGGCTTGTCTCAAATCAACACAGGACCACATCTGGGACCCATAATGTTATGTGTATGTTCTGTCGTAAAGCCTCTGTTGTAAATAGGAGCTAACAGCTGACAAACTGTGACACCTTCAGAAGCCTTGGGCACACATTTCTCAACAGTCTTTGTGTCCCCACTCTCTGAGGATCTCATGACATTTTGTGCATCAAGCTGCTCAATAGGTATTTTGAAACAAGTTAGCAAGTAAGGCGCCACTTTTCAAGAGGATGATCTAACAAAGAAGGAGTCCACACACAGACACCTTGCATAGATTTCAGATCTTCACCACCTGGTACTGATTCAAAAATCATTATCTTTTCAGTGCCCCCTTTTTGCCCATGCCCAGCCAATGCTTCTTGTTAACTTTCTTGACTAACCCAACCTGTGATCACAAATTCTGTACGTAAGAGCTAGTGGATAGGTTGTATCTCCTTCCCTGAAGGTTTCTGACTATGGCTTGCAATATATTTTTCAAGTCTCACTCTCAGTTGGGCCAAGTGCCTCACAAATTTCTTGTAACCATTTTTTACCATTTTCTTGTGCATACAGATCAAGTAGAGGAGGCATTGAAACCAGCTGATGAAGCAAAACAGACAGACCATGAGTTTTCTGATCAAATGATGGCATTGCCAAATTGCATCTTTTTCTGAAATTCCTCTCTCAGCTGGAGACTGACATTGGATTTTCTTGTTTGCACAAATAAGGCTTTGAACAGACTTTCCCAAAAAGCTACAGATTGTATGACATGTAGAGAAACCTGTGGTACCCAACATGCATTCTGCTGTGTGGAAAGGGAATTTGTAGTGGCTGCTTCAATTCTTTTAGAACAGTAGAGGAAAAAGCTTTCTTTTTTGTTACTATTAAACTGTGTCAAAGTTGAATCCTTGGGATCAAATTAGAAAGACCTTTCCCTCACTTTTCCTGATCTGCCCTTTAAGGAAATACAGTGACAGGAGGTTTCTAAGCAGTCTGCCTCAAATTCTCCATGGGATCCAGCGCATTTTGGGGTGGCATTCTTTGGGTTATTTAGTTCTGTATCTTGTCAGCCTCCCTCTCCGCTGGAAAGAAAAGTCTGTAAAAGCTACTGCTTCCTTACCTTTGGCCCAAGTCTTGAAGTGTTAAAGCACAGCTCCTAGTAACGTGGATTACAATAAATTCTGAGTTTCTTTGGTTCACTTTCACTGATGGTTTATAACTTTGGGACCCAAAAGGTTGTTTTGCAAACGTAAAGAGGACCAAGTGTCCAGTAAAATTTTTAATACCATGTGAAATTTGAAAGCCTGAACAGTAGAGGCTTAGCAGTAATGTCTCACAATGCTTGGGCATTTAATGAGTTGAATTTTATGAGTCTGCTTTTCTTGAGTGTAACAAAAGGATATATGAAAGATCAGAGTTAGGAGAGTGTACTACAATGTATCTTGCCAGGGTTACATACAACTTATCTAGCATTTTCCCAAGGGAAGGATGGATTAGGTCTGCAGCTATGGTGTATTCTGAGTGATTTTTAAAGGCTGTAAAAAGAAAGAGGGTACTGTAGACCTCTTTTTGTGGAGGTGGAGAGGAAGCCGAGACAGACATTGGCAGGCATCTGCAACCTGTACGGTTCAATGCACAAATGCAATCCCAAAGCAAGTTGCTAGTGCCTGGCTCAAGTGATGTGGTCACCACTCCTTTATCTCATGACTTTTGTTTTCCATTTTTTCCCATCAAGCGTAAACCTGTGACAGGAGACCAAAACTTATAGAGAAGTTCTCTAGGCTGCTGCATGAGCTTCCAGCTAGCTAATTATTGGCTGTTACTAGTGTTGTTGCAGTTATCACAGAGATATCTCTGCTCTGGAGACTTCATCTATAGATAGCTGAAGCAGAAGTGTCCCAGAAATCCCAGGCAGGCAGCTGGTTTCCTAAGTCAGTTTGGATCAGTCCCTACTGAAGCTAAATTCCTACAGAATTATTTTTCTTCATATATATGAATTCTCATCTCAAAATTTTCTCCATGCTGCATTTCCTCAGGAAGATGTTTCCAAAATATATTTGAGAGATACAAGTAAGGAATATGACAAGAGCTTGCGGAAAACATCATTCTCATGTACTTCCTCTCTTGCCTGTGGGATATACTTCTGCAGTACCTGAGAAGCTTTTTATCTCCTTTTGTCATTCTTTACATTTGCGAAGAGGGAAACTTCAACATTTTGTATATTATTAAGTAAATCCAATGTTCTTTCAATGCTTTTTGCTTATTATTAAAAGTGAAACTCTTGAAAATAACTGGAAGTATGGCAAGCTTTAAAAAAAAGCAACTATACATGGTTATCCAAAAGAGCTTTTTTCTCCTGTCAGTGTTTCACACAGTCACATACACAGAATCATAGAATCACAGAATCATAGAATTATAGAATGGTTTGGGTTGGAAGGGACCTTCAAATGTTATCTAGTCAAACCCCCCTGCAATGAGAAGGGACATAGAATCACAGAATGTATCTGGGTCCACATATTACTGGCTTTAGGCATGCACTGAATAAACATCATTTCAGTGTTAAGCTTATTGACTACAGACTCTTGGCAGCAGCCCCATGGGCTTGTGGGTAGTGGAGAACATGTAGCTGGGTTTAAGCAGTGGCCCTTCAATCACTGGGGAACAGCTCATGCTGTTCTTGACCTCAGCTGTGCCTTGTCAAGAGTCAAACCCTACAAGAGTACCTCCCAGCTGGCAGTGAGTGGGTGATGAGTAACTGGGATATCTCCCTTTTTTCCAGAATCAGCCCCTTGCCAGTGATGAACCCACTGTGCTGGGACTGCTGCCCCCAGCGTTCCCTGCCTCTTCAGCTGGAAGCAGCTGGGCTTTGCCAAACCCCAGATTCATGCGGTTTGGCACTCTCTGTTCATCAGGAGCAGGAGCTCCATCCAATGCATACTGCTGTGTACAAGTCCAGCAACAGCCGCAGCAAGGACTGGGCCAGAGGCTGGCCTGCAAACTCCTCTTTCAGCTTCAGGAGGTGGGTTAGTAGCTGCAGCAACAGGCTGGGGAAAGGCCAGTGCCAAGGGAAGGAGCCAGGGATGGGAAGAAGTGAGTTGCAGTGCTCCCACACCCAAGAAAGCTGGGGCTTTCTCAGCAGTAGAAAGAGCCAGCTTTTGCCTCTGTCCCAGCCCAGAGAGGCTATGGAAAGCACAGCCAGCTTGCTTCCTGTAAACAAGTTGTTGCTCCCAAAGCCATGGCAGTAAGACAAGCCACAGAAATACAAGCAAGTGGGCAGGTGCCACTGTTGGTGATGGGCTGAAAGGCTTCACTTCTCCCCATCCTTTTCCAATGCCCTCTTTCTCCCACTGTCTCACTCCCTTTGCCCTCTGTTTTAGCTGTCTTCCTTTCTTTTACCTTCCTACCTGCCTCCTTCCCCGGATGTAGCTGCAACCTTATGGTAAAAACACAGGCAGCTCTCAACCTATTTTTCAGGACCTAGCTAAACCTGAATTAGCCTTTCCCTAAGACCCCTTCATTTTTTGGGTATGGTGTGGTGGGTTATGTGGCTGTACGTATTTCATCCCAGGCTGAAACTTGACAGATCAATAATCTTCTGAGGAGTACTTTTAAAAAGGAGCTAACATAGCTTTACACAGGACCAAGCAAACTGTCCTGCTCATCCATCTCCCCTCTAGCTTCTCTCTGCTTTAGTTTGACAATGAGCTCAGGCTGTGTCATTGCAGGAAAAGAGTGGTCATGCCAAAGTCATGATAATGATCCAGTATTCTGCTCCTAACTTGTAGCAACGAGTGATTTGGGACTACTAGTAAATGTCAGCTCATAAAGTTTCTCATGAAGAAACTCATCAGAGCTTCTTATCTCAATCTCAGCTGAATACATGGACCAGGTGATGTGGCCTTTGACACCAGCTGTGGCCTGCAGTTTAGGCATTTCTGTGTTAAAAGACCAGCAGATTTTCAATTCCTGTGATAGCTAGTATTTTACTTCAAACCTCAGCTCCTTGGCTTCTCACTGTTACTAGATAATCTTGGTTTTCTTTCTTTTCTCTATAAATTTGGTGTGCACACAGACATCAGGATTTTTATCAAAAGCTCAGTGATGTGAATAAAAATTATTCAAACTGCAAGCAAATGTATCTTGAATAGACTCATTTCAAAAACTTTGTTTCTTTTTCTGTCAAATCTTGTGATTTTTGCTAGTCTGCCTCATGGCAATTAATCACTTATTACTTGGCAACATTAAGGAGATGATGAGCTGGCAGGAATACTGGTGAATTCCCCAAAAGAAAGACACACAGTTTTTGTCTCCCATCAAAACATAAATTCAGGATACATTACATCCTGTAACTATGCAGTGCTGGACAAGTTGTTTGAAGCCAGCCAATGTTAGGGTGTAGGAACAAATTAAAATAGGCTCAGGCTCTTGGCTGCCTGCAAAGCAGATGGATTTTTTTTTTTTTTTTGGGTGTTTTTTTGGGTTAAAATTCACTGACTACTGAATGCATGTTTTGTAAAGGAAAGGCAGGTCCTCCTGTCTTGCTTAAAAACTGGAACATAGGTGAGAAATGAACCTACACACACAAACCCCCCAACTAACCACATGTATTTGTTCTATTTATTACAACTAATTTCTTTGGTGTTTTGTGAATGTAAATTCTGCTTTTGTATGTCAGTGACTAGCAGTTTTTTAATCACGCTTTTTCTCCTTGAACAAATGGGCCTCAAGGTCATGAAGAAGTATATGCCATCCCCAGAGTTCCTGAATCCATACTTTCCTTCTATGGCCTCTATGTTCCCTATTTTCTGCTGCTGAGGGGAATTAAGAAGGACTCCATCACCACAGCAACACAAAGCGGTACCTTTTTTGGAAAATAGGTAAGCACCTACAACTAAACTTCTCCAAGTCAAAGCCTGTCATGATATCCTCAGTTCTCTCCCCACAATGACAGATATTGGGTGTAAGAGGCATTTCAATATGTCTAGGATAGAAAAAAACTGAACAGAGCATGGACAAAAGGCCCTCCTAGGGGCAAACTGAGTTAATGAGGAGCAACCAAAATACACCCTGATTCTTAAGAGGCCAAAAAACCCAAACCTTAGTTGTGGATGAATCAGTGCAAGGTACAGTCAGTTAGTTTAAGATCAGACCTGAAACCATCAGAGGTTCAGCTTTGAAAAATTAAGTCAGTGGGAAAATCCAAAGGCACAGAGCCAGCCTATTGTCAGGGCTGATGACACCCAAAAAGATACAAAGCTTTCCCTGAGAGCTGTGGATCATCCTATAAAGGAAACAGCAAGGAAATGGATGCAGAAACACTTGGAAGCCTTCAGAAAACAGCCTAAGTAAAACACGATGGGAAAGCCACTTCTTCCTTTACTTGAGGAAAGAATAGAGCCAGGCTGGGTTTCTCCCCCATCCTAATCCATCCCTTCATCCTTGCTTCAGAAGGACCTCTAGAGAAAGCTATTTTCTTTTCCCCTCATCTTGGCAGGCCTTTGTTTGAGAGGATGCCTCTTATCCAGTGGAGGTCCTCCAGGTAGTTCTTTGCTTTGCCTTTCAGCAGGGATTACACAGGATGCCACAGTTTGATCTGGCACTTGCACTGAATACTCTAAATTGTGAGTGTCCCTTCATGTATTTTCTTCTAATGAGGAAACTGGAGCTTACTGTTCCAGAGGATTTCAGGGCTCTCACTGAATGAGGAACTCAGCATCTTACCATATGTGTCTGCAGGGCTGCATTTACTTCACACTCACCTAGAACATCAGGCTGCTGTAATGCCTGTCCCAGAGGATTTTTTTTTCCTATATTAATGCTAAAATTTTTGTATTTTTTTTTTCTTGTACCCCTAAGAGAAGATGACCCTTTACAGGAGGGATGAGACTTTTGTTTCTTTGTTTGTTTATTTAAATTTTGAATGCCATAGTCCACTACTGGAAATTTGGGATGGTAAAATAACCTTCCTTAGTCTCACACACTGTGAATCCAAAACCAAAACCCAGGACCTGGGTAAGCTCCAGATGCAATATGGGCCTCTGAGACTGAAAATAAACAGCCGGAGAGTTGGCTGGAAGAAGAAGCCTTTCCTCCTGCCTTGCATCCGTGAATCGCTAAACCAGCCATGGCTGGCTTAATGCATAGAAGCTGCTGACTCTCGAACCAATGCTGTCATGGTGGGATGTTAAGAAGGAGGTACAAAATCTATTTGTGTGCTCACTTTTTAAGTATTTGAAGTTCCTTTCATACCTGTGCTGCTTTCTGCCATGAGACAGAGCAAGATCCCCTTTGCAGGATGCTTTACAGCTAGCTAGCACATAATGAAAATTGTTACCAGCTCTGGAGCAGCTCAATGAAAGCTAAGCTCATAAATGAATAATTGAAGCTCATCCCAACAACACCTCTGAAAAGCACTGCATAGTAGCCTCTGTCACTTTTTCTGCATCTCTGAAATGCAGTCAAGAGCATCATGAGAGCTGTAATGTACAGGTCATGAGAAAACACGTCTGGATCATTACAGTTAAAATCCTGAGTTAGAACTGAAAAGATTTGGCCTTTGAAATGCATACTGGCTCTGGTTTATAACGGCTTCATCTCTAAGTAAGAATTGTCTGTGTCTGGCAGAATGCAGGAATATACTGTTCTGACTTAGGAGGCAAGCAAAATAGCAGGAAGTGACTGTTTGAAAATTTGACTGTAAATTTAGATATAGCTGTTCTGAGCCTGGCATGACTGGTTAAGAGTAAATAGATGCATTTTTGGCAGAGATCATGAAAAAACAGAAAAGAAAAGAAAAGAAAAGGAAAGAGAAAAGAAGAGAAAAGAGTAGAAATAGAAATAGAGTTTTGTAGACGAAACTAAACAGAGAGATGCCAGTTTATGTTATCTGTATCATAGATATCAAGTCACTGGAACTCCAGCCTATTGACAGCTGCAATGAGTTCAGTACAAGCAAGTAGAAGGGGGTCTGCACAGAAACTCTAGAGACTTGAATCCTTGTTTGGCATCTAGCTCACACTTGCCATTAATTTTCCAGCTGTCCTTGCCCTTGGCACTTCTCTTACCTTTTCCCTGTTTAAAAGACTGCATCTGAGTCAATTTGGGGAAGGGACCAAAGCCACCTCCAAGACCATAAATCTGCATGCCCAAAACAGGCTATGCTGCTGCTTCTGAAGCTTTGGGAGGCAATGTGATGGTGCAAACACAGAAGTGCAAATGCTTGGAGCAGGGAATGAAAGCCATCAGGACCTGGAAAAATGGTTTAGGAGGCCAGGGGGCAGAGCAGCAGTCCTAAGCTTCATGTGTGCATGGGCAACCAGGTTTTAAACATCTGTAACTACATGCCTAATGCCCTAACTAAAACCAGGCAAATCCCAGTACAAAAGGAATACAGGGATTCAAATTAAACATTGCCAAAGGTGTAGCACTGCATGGCTCTGCTCACTCTGCTCCCATTGCTAACGGTTCCCTTATCAGCTGACCAGTTGTATCTTACCAGGAAACAACACTGTGGCAGGTCAGCACGGTGTGGGTATGTTGTGACAGCTGGTAAGAGGCTTCCTGAGAGAGTTATTCAGTTTCTCTGCACATAACTGGACAGGCTGAGATGAAGGAATCCCCATTCATGGCCAGGCTGATTCCCAATGTAAGAAAGCAGAGGACCACTTTTAAAAAAATGTCCCAGATGTGGGAGGGGACTGGGCAGAGCAAATTTTTCCAAAGGTCCGACTCCAGAAGTCTGATTAAAGTGAAGTCCAGGAACAATATCCGGGGCTGCTAATCTGCTTCATGAAAAGGAGGCTTGTGTCACCCAGAGGGCTGGAGAAGGCAAAGGAAGAGACTGGAACATGATTCACTTGGCCCTCTCTTCATTTCCTCTGTTGAAGCTTCACTAAAACTTGTGCAGCAGGCAGGATTATATGACTACCTCTGATCTTCTATCATGCATGCTCTCCAGGAGCAGTACAATTCCTGGCCTGCTGCAATGCAGCTTGGAGTGGAAGATGATGGAGCTGTCCTGATTCACAGCAAGGAAAGATCTAGCCCAGAGCTGTTAAAAAGAGCTCCAGTTTCTAAGACATGGCTTATGCAGAAAAGCAAAGAAATTGAAAAGCGCTGGAAGAATCTAGCTAGGCAAAATACTATTTCCTCCCTTTGTACTTAAAGAAAATACTAGGTTTAGACTGTGCAAACAGGACATTTGTATCAGCCACATACAGATAGTTCCTTGCTTTTCTGTTCCACATACCTACTGGTATAGTCCCATGTAGCTCTCTGTAGCAGCAGCCTGAAAATCCAAATTAGACCTATACAAAGTGACTGTCTCATACTTAGATTGCCTTTAGACATTTATGCCTGTGCAATGCAAATAGTACCAAAAGAGCAATAATATTTGTAAGGCAATGGGCCAAGAATTACAGCAGTGGAAAGAGCTTCACAATCCTATTGTAGAAAGAAGTAAAGCATTTTACCCTTTCAGAGAGCCTGTCTTTCCTCATTGATGGTAACGTCATTACCCATCTTAAGTAGACCCAGAAATACTAGAGGAAAATAGGGAAAGAACACAGCATCAGAGCTGAGGTCGACATCTGGTTGGACTTAGGCTTCACAAAGGAATTCACTGACTCATTGGCACATGTGAGGACTGTCATCTCCTCTGCAGTATTTAGTCTTTAATCATGAGAGCCCATTGGAGTAAAGCTTGGCTTGGCTTTCAGGAATATTAATGCAGCAATAATGCTATGAAAAATAATAATAAAAAAAAAAAAAAAAAAAAAAAAAAACAAAAAAAAAAAAAAAAAAACCAAAAAAAAAAAACCAAAAAAAAAAAAAAAAAAAACATCAAAAAAAAAAAAAA
>NDXB01009439.1:233119-258354 GCA_002631895.1 Agapornis roseicollis
AAAACCAACAAAAAAACCCAAAACCAAACTTTAATTTCTCCAGAGTTAGAAGCCAAGTCAAAATTAGATGATGTGAATCCTATTGTTAGCAGGGGTGAACAATAGATGCACACTGTCCCACAGGCTCAGAAAATACACCCCTGACTGTATGTCACATATTGTTCTCCCTACCCTTTAAGATTCATATATTTGCAACCAACATTAAGCTTGGAAAAATAATATTTGGAACTTCTTTGTCCTGTAAATTGCCTTTCCAACCCTCCAAAAGATGCTACTGAGTGTGTTGCACCCTCTGCTGCCCTGTGCCATGCTGGAAGGGCTGATTAAAGGCAAACTTCTGTGAGCATTAGTTGATGGGTGAACCAAGACTTCCCAAAGGGCCCAGTGGTGTATTCAGCTCGATGGTGCTGACAGAAGACCATCCTGTGTGAAATCACACTCTTTTTACTCTCTATTACATTGGGCAGTTGAAACTGGAAACCTTCAAAGCCCTCGGTGATCTTTGAAGATGGCAGTCTTTATTTTAAATACTTTGGGGAGGGACTACAGGCATTGGCTGCTATGAGTATTGCCTCTATTTTTGGTTCTTCAGCCCTCAACAAACAGGACTATAGAAAGACAGAGCTAAATCAAGAGGTCTGGCCCCTGCCTTCACAGTCATTTGTGTCACTCATTGACTGATGCAGATCATCTTAAAACCTGACACCAGTTTTTACCAGTGCTATACCCATGTCTGACATGCTCCAGACCTCCTCCCCCCTGCTTCTTAGAAACTCTATTGTAATTCCTAGTTTCTAAGTTCATTCGTGGCTAATTCTGAATTCATTACACACACACACCCCTTTTTTTTCTCTAGTCTCTATATAAGCAACCCCCAGCATCCTGGACAGTTTGTTAGCAGGACTATAAGTTGTCCCCCATTGAAGGCTTTGAGAACCTCAGACTTCAGCTCAAATCAGAACACAACTAATGGCATTTTATGTTTTTCACAGGGAAGGAGAGTGGACTTTGTGGTTCGGATGTTGCTGTGACCCAAGTGTTGTGTTGGAAGACACATTTTTGTATAACAGCCATTTTATCTGAAACATTAGTCAGAGATGAATTTCTTCATCCTTTGTCCTGGAGCTCTGGTTTTTGGCATCACCTGACATTTGACTCAAGAAACAGTCAGTATTTCCATGATGATTAACCCACTGATTGTCAGCATTCACAGCTCAGTGTTAAATACGGGAATACTTTGATTGTACAGGTGCCAAGGGACCATTGCTAACCAGACAAAAACGTGTCTTGAAAGCCACTCTCCCAAACACCCTCAGTGCTGTGGAGCAGCCTCAGGAGGCAATCAGGAGGGCTCTTGCTTTCAGCTGTCTATGCAGCACTCCCAGTGCAGTAATTACAGTTCAGAGCAAAATGTGTGATTGGACTCATTGGAAATTTCAGGGAAGGAGTTAAAGAAAACAAACAAAACAAAACAAACAAACAAACAAACAAAATGACATTTTGGTGGTGGACGAATCAGAAGGAAATGACATTTTCAAGGGAATTTAGTTTCTTGAAAAACAAAGTTTTGTTCAACTTTAAGCCATTTTCTATCCCCTTTGAAGCCAATTTGACTCTCCAGAAATGCCAGCAGTTTTCATTTTTAGCTCCTCTGAAATGCTTAGGGATTTTTTTTATCGTCTGAATGTTTTCAAAAGAAAATGTAGAGCCAGAAAGTTATTTCAAACAAACAAACAAATGAGAAAATAATGAAGTGCCTGATTATAGAATTAAATATTTCAGGTTTTCTTCTCTTGCCACCCCCTGCCCCTCCAGCTAAAAAAAAAAAAAAATAGATTTCTCTCTGTGTTTTTCATTAGAGAAACTTTCATCTGGGAAGTGTTTCTGGGAGCCAATCAGAGGTACTGTGCAGAGCACAGGTGTAGCAGGCAGCCAATTCCTGTGGAAAGACAATGAGCTGGGAAATCTCTCTTTTTTTAATTAATTTGTGTCTCTTTCTTTGCACTCAGGCAGACAGTAAGAAGTATAATACCAGGAAAAGCCAAATACTTCAGAGTAAGAATTGATAAGGGCATGAGAATTCCTTCTTTAGCAGAAGCAGAAAAAACAACTCTTTTCTTCTATGTTAAGTGGGTCACTACACTAACTATGGTGGAGCTAAACTTTCCTAGTGTCCTGCAAGTTACAGAGGGACTCTGGGAAGAGGACAGCAGTGATAACGAACTCAGCCGGGAGAGGAAAGAATATGGTCCCTGGGCTCAAAGCATTCAAGGTAGGATGCGTCTGATGGAAGAGAGTAAAAAAAGCAAATCAGAATATGGGCCTGCCACTTCAATGATGCAATTCTGACCTGGAATGACTGCATAGATGGGTCCAGGAGATCACGGGATGTTTGTAAAATAGATCTTCTCTCTTGTGTAAGCAAGAGGATAAAATTATCCTGGCAGCAGCTGTTGTTTCCCAGAATGAGGATCAAGGCTGGCTGGTTTTCCTGCAGTATTCAAGACATCAGGCTTTCTTATCCCCACAATCCTGTGGTTGCCATACTGTGCAAGTTGTCTCAAACATGGAGACATACAGGTTTCTCCCTGACATGGTATCTATGCTAGTGTGACATAAGGTTCTTCTTAATATCTTACATCATCTAAATCTGCTTGCCTACTCATTTCTGTGACATAGAAAGCAGTAGAAGGAAGAATGGGAAATGCAGAGAAAAGAAGGGAAAACAGAAGAGAAAAACAGAGTCAAGTGACTCTGGCAATGTAATACCATCTTGAAGCATGTCCAGGACTTCAGTGACAGGAAGGGTTGAATCTCATTTACAAAGCTAGAATTCCCATTTCCAGTGTTTAAAAAGGACACAGACATTCCTGAAGTCTCTATCCAAGCATGTAGTCAGCTAGAACAGTGAGGACAGATCCCATCGGTGAGGTGGTAGACGGTCATTCCGCTGGCCAGGAGAGGAAAGTGGGTGGTTGGAGGAGCAGATGTCTCACCACGTGACACCCTACAATCTGGCACTGATTGTGAGCCACATGGAGTTCCTGCTGCAGCAGGTTGCGGACTTCATTGAGGTTTGCTGCTCTCCGGCTGGCCACCATCCCAAACAACCCATTCAACCTCATGACGGTAGGTCAGGTGTGAGCTCAGCAAAGATAAAGTGCCTTTCTACCATGCCATGAAACCACGCTGCTCCCTTTAACTCTCCAAAGGAGTCCACACCCTTGAGTTTTTATTTTCCTGGGCAAAGAGGAGAGTGAGTAACAAATTTGCTTTGTTACTGGCAGTGCCCATGACCAATGTGTGGGCCTGCATCTGCTGCTGAGATAAATCAGCGGTAGCAGGGTAGTTGGGTGAGCATCTGACCAGAGCTTTAGCAGTGCATTTAATTTACAAGCAGGGGGAAGGTTTAATATTTCCGTCCCTCTGTAAATACAGTCATGCAGCATGCCCTCACCTGTCTCCTAGGGAGCTGGGCTAATTGCCACCAGGCAGAGGAGCTGAGCCCAGACTGATTTTACAGGGCACTGCAGCCAAGCATGGCTGTGGGCAGAAGCATTAGGCATTACAATATTGCGATAAGGGCCATGTTATCAGCAGCTGAGGAGCAAGCATACACCTGGCTGGCTAGCTTGCATTTATTACATTATAAAAGTTTATTTGACTTGTAAAGAGATGATCAGATGGATGAGGACTATGGCAGGTAAGGTGCAGCAAATTTCCAGCTTCAGTCTCTACATCAAGACCTGGCTCCTGGAGCATGCCACTTATATCACCCATATCCAGTGTACCTTTTTTGTGTCTCAAGACACTCTCCAGATCACACACTCCCAGCATCTCTTGATCCCATAACCCTGGCAGACTTTTCCTCCATGAGGCTCAAGGAGAACATCACTTCCATCCTGTCATCATGTTGTAGTGGTTTGTGGATTTCTCAGTGCCAAGGGCAGTGTCTCTGGAGTCGTGACTCACTGCCTGTGGGAGCAGGGGACAGCAAGGGTGTCTGTCAGTGGTGGGAAAGCTGCACCTCCCTCTCCTGGCAGTTGTTTTCTGGGCGTATGGGAATAATGCCCCCGAGTACACTGTGGCTGGCTGGATTATCAAAGATCTTCGGCTGAGATCTTTTCACACGGTGCAAAGTGCCAGCCACTGAACAGCTAACCTGATATTGGAGGACACATTGAGTTACAGCCTCTGAACTGGCTTTGTTTTTAAAATGCTGCTTTTTGTCTGTAACTCTTCAACTTTCCATCTCTTTTTACCTCCTCTGGGTAGGTACCATCTCCTTTTACCACTCTCTATTTCCCTTTTTCAGACCTTATTTTAATTGTCCTCATCAGCCAGTTTGCCTCTCAGTGACGACCATTGGGTTGTAGCTTCAGCTCAATGAACCTACATTAAAATCACATCTGTGATAAACTGGTGACCTAAACTCTCTGCTGGAGAAAGCAACATTACAGAAAAGAAAACTTACCTTCTCATTTTGATTTCTTTGTTAGACTGACAGAAATAATTTACTGGAGTTGCCAGCATCTCTCCAGCAGCTATAGAGCAAGTTTCGGTTTTGTAAGCTGCCAACTTTTTAGGTAACCAGAGTATGGTGACATGACTCCTGGCCTTCTCTTTGTGAAAGACAAATTTTCTCCTGTAGCTTTCTTATGGCCTTTTTGAATAAGCATAATCACATGTTAAGTTTTAGGGGTTTTTAATTTTTAAAAAGGAGGAGTTGATATGACTAGATCATTTGGAAGGTTTAATGCCCACATCAAATTTCTACCTTTGGTTCACATCACACTGTTGTTCTGTTCATCTGTACCTAATGATTATGAGCTGCCATCAGACATGATAGCTGCTGTCTTGTTTAGTTTACAGGGGCTGGACTGGAGACTTGCAGAGTGAAAGCCATAATTTTGCACTGCTTCTCCCCAAAATCAACCTCTCTCTACCACTTTGGACCCTCAGCACAGTCAGGCGCCTTGTTCAAGGTCTCATCGGTGGGTTAGACAAGCACTTCTCATCACCAAAGCCCATTGAATGCTTTTAAAACACAGTATCTACAGGAAACACTTCATCTAGAACTTGAATACAAATACTACACAGTAGGATGAGACTTTTATTTCAGACACAGATTTAGTGCATGGTCTGTGGGCTCAATGAGGATGGTTCTGTTCATCCAGGCACAAAGATGTCTCCATTACCCTCCTAACATGTAGACAGGATAATGGCTTTTTAACATCACACAGAGACATCATATTACCCTATCAGGAGGAAAAGGAAGACTGCTACTTCTAATTTAAGCCAGGATGAAATCTGCATTTCTAAGATCAAACATTCAAAAGCAGGAGTTTTGCTGCAGAAATCAGAAATTAAACTTTAAATCACAAAAGTTTATTTAACATAAAGAAGTATGAAAGGGACAGTGTTTGATTTCGAGTTTTTCGCTCTTTTAAATATAACTTTCTAATTGCATAGGCCAACTCCAAAAAGCTAAGGAGCTCATAATTTTACTTAGCTAAACCAGAGATGATACGCAATCATCTGACTCTAAGAACAGGCCTTTTAGGAAAAACACCTGCAGTTCATCAGGGTGGGGGGCAATTTTAATAAAGAAATTTGATTAAAGGATGCAATTTTTCCAGTCTCACCATCCCCCCCAGCCAAACCTGGAGGTAGAAATGTGAACACAGATCAATTTAAATCATGGTTTCAGGCTATGGGGTTTTGGCCTGCTCACTACTTACTGTTAATATCAAAGCATGAAGAGGTTTACATGCAGAGCAATATTTTTTCACCCAGCTAACACCCCTTTCTCTGACTGCAACTAGATGAGCAGCTGCGATGTGACAAAGCTGGATGGCGGGTTGGCCATTCCTGGACCCTTGCCCTGTCTCCTCACCACCGGTGCATACTACCTCTGCTGAATGGCTAGTGTAGGCAGCTCTGCAACCACTTTCAAACCCAGCTCCCTCAGAACAGCCTGGGTTGCTTTTTGGAGCAGTTAACAAGCAGTTGAGCTGGTGGGTTGGAAACAGAATGGAGGGAACAGAGATGAACAGCTGGAGAGTAATAACTTTCTAAGGAGATCGGCTGCCACTGGAACAGCACGTCTGATCCCAGATTTGTTGCCAAGCATCTGTTTTCCTCGTACCTCCTGATGTGGTCCAGCTAATTTGCTCTGACTCTGCTCCCTCCTTCATTTTCAGACATTGTGTTTGTTAAACCCTTATGCATACTTCTGAGTACAGAAAGAGCTCAGCAGCTCCACAGGCACTGTCAGTATGTTTGGGAATTGCCCCCCATCCCCTTGTGTGCTGTTCTGCCTAACAATGCCATGCCAAACAGGCTTAATCAAGTTCCCCTGAGCTAGTCAGATCTCCAGGGAGTCCAAATTTGTATATTTTCTTAGGCAGAGTAATATCACACAGAGTATTGAATGACAGTTAAAAACCACATCTGGATCTTTCTCTGTTATAATGCATCCTTAGCCCTAAGGGAAAGCAGTGTGGTTTAGTGATTCATTAAACCTGGGTTTTATTCCCAGCTCCTCCACTGCCTGCTTGGGTGACCTTAGCTAAGTTATTTTACTGCCCTGTGCTTTGATTTTGCTCTCTGAAAATAGCAACCTCTTCACAGAAGTAGTGGTTATCCTTCTCTGTGTTACGTGTCTCATCCAGCTGGGACTTACTGGGACACAAACAGTTAAGCTCCTAAAGAGCACAAAGTGACAAGCCATGCTTTTCCATTGAGAAATATTCCCATATTCCCAGGTTACAACCCACTAGATAACAACCTTGAGCTGAATGTTATCATGCCTGAGATTTCCAACCACAGCAACATACAGGACACTCTTTTGGTTTACTACCCAGTCTGGAAAAAAAAGAAAAAAATTGCATACAGCTAGGTAAAGTGAAGGTTCACAGCTCTGACAAAGCCTTTCAGTGGGAATCTGGGATGCTTTTCAAGTGTTACTGACTGCTTTATTTTCCCATGGCTCTTTCCAAGATAATAATTGCTCCACAGATGTTTCCCTCAGGACAGTGAGATGTTCAGGTACTGGGGTGAAAGCTGAGGCTTTGGGCTATCGTTCACAAGGCTACTGTTACCCACTGTGTTCTTACAGAGAGCAGGCTTTTCCCATCACAGAATTTCTTAGGTATCTGGAAATGCTGCAAATCTGAGCCCTTTGGCTAATCGTGCCTGATTTATGTGAATGACACAGTTGTGTCTGTATGCAACACGAATAAGAAAAGGGAAGGCACTTTATTTCTGACACACACCTTAACTTGCATATGCCCAAATACACAATTCTGAAATACATTCCTCATCACTTTGGTACGACACCAAAGAAGGTTGGGGATCCTGGCTTTTGACACGTTACCAGCTTTTTTAAAGGTTCTGCAAAACCAAAACCACAAATTTTTTGTTTAATCTTTCCTTTCATTGGTGCTTTTCTCTGTTCTCAAACTGGAAGAAGTAGTATCATCTCAGGAATAAGGGACTTTGCTTAACATCCCTATTGTCACAACAAGGATTATCTTTCTTCCTAGTAACACTGCCACCTCTGCCTCCACTTAAAAATAGGGCCCATTAAGCAAATGACTTGGTCCTTGAGCACAGCTATCCTCTCATGTGGTAATTTAAGGTCTGCAAAAGTCATCCTTGTGGGCACTCACTGAGTAACATACCCATGTGAACAATGTTTACAACTGCTTGTGATGGGTATGATTATATAAACTCAGGTGATACTCCTTGTCTCTGTGGAACAAGGACTGGGCATGAGACTGCTAGGCTTTGTCTTAGTGGAGAAGATATCGTAACTGCTCACTGCAGTACTGCTAAGAGTTCTATGTGTTTAACTGCCCTTCAAGGAGCAGGGATGGCAATTTCGGGTAGCAAGTCAAATCCAAAAAGCAGGCAAGTCACAGTGGAAGTGGGGCAGACACAAGCCAAAAGCAAATGAAAGGAAAGGCTGCTTCATAGCATATTCATATCCCAGGAGTCAGGAAAATCACCTGCTTAAAGAAATTGATGGCACAAGGTCACTTCCCTCTTGCAGCCACGTCTGCTTACAAAACACTCACTTTATCTAACTTGAGAAGGCCTGGCCCAGAGCTGTAAATTACAAATGCTCCTCTGTAGGAGTAGAAGGGACTTCCTACCATCCACTCTTTCCAGATAGAATGACCACCCAATATGTCTGCAAGACCTGAACAGGAGTTCAGTCTGATAATCAAGAACCCTTCCCACATGGTAGCTTTTATGCAGGACCTATGAAATTAGAAGAAGCAACTTGTTCTCTTTCCTCTGCCCATTGGAGTTCGAGCCAACATGTATGTCACATGCTTATGGACCCAACAGAGGTTCTCTTTTCCTTTGCAAATGAAGGGGAGAAGAAAGGGAGTGCAAAACCCTGAATGCAGCTGCAAAACTTGGCTGTGACTTGGGCAGAATGCTGAGCACTATGGAGGTCTGGCCAGACAGGGATTTGTACAGAGTTAAAACAAAAATATACCCCGCCTTACACTGCTCTTTTTAACTGGTCTTTCTTTGCTTCTCTCCCATATAATAATGGAGAGAATACTTTCTGTCTAGTCACATTCACACACACACAAACCAGCCTGGAAAAGAAGCCAGATATATCACTTGGGATTCTATTCAACAGTCTCCTAGAAATAAAAAGCCAACAAGATAAAACACTTGGTCACCAGACTCCAGTGCCTCTGTCTGAGTCAAGCTCCTTGGAGCTGAAGAGGTCACTGTAATGTCCAGACATTGGTTTTCATCAAATCTGAAGTCCTGCTTGGGAAAACAAGGGAGCCCCAAAGCCCATCAGAGGGTGTGATCTTTGATCTTCAAAGCTTCCTGAGAGCCTGTGGTGGTGCCAACAGCCTGGTTTTGGCTACAAACAGCAGTGTTCTTGCACCTTAGAAATTAGCAGGAACTGTTTTTCAAGCAAACCTCTCTTCACAGAAGCTCAGGACTGTGACTTCACTTGAGTGTCATCGCTGCTTGCAATTTGCTTGAGTATGTACAGAGGGCCAAACATAGCTGGCTTTGGCACCTGTCCTTTTCTAGAGGACACACAGACAAACAAACAAAAAAAAACTAATAGCATTACCTTTGTTCCCCAGTACACTGAGATGCAATTTGCAGTAGCAGTTCAAGAGATGTCTTTAAACCTCAGCACAGGTACACATTACTGGAGAAGTTTTACAAACTCACCATACTGGACTGTTCCACAATGGTATCTATTTTATGAGCAAGCATAAAACCCTCCTTCCCATTGCATAATCTTTCAGGAGAGGGAGAAGTTGAGGGGAACACCTTCCTCCAGACAATCAGCTAATTAATTAGCACATGCCTTGGTGTAATGCTTTCAGCAAAGCCTTGGCTGTGTGCTAATTAGCATCATTAGCTGGTGCCCCAAGGAACAAGCTTTGATTAGCCTTCTCTTACTGATTATACAGGAATAGCCAGGCAAATGGTTTCACAGGTCATGAAATTATCTCAGCTCTTCTTAATCGACAGCCCTCAGATCTCTGACCTGCTGTGCTGATGAGTCATCCAGGCATTGACTGAAAATTATCCTTCTTACTGGTTAACACCTGCCATTAGATGACCTGGCATGCAGGCATAGGAAAATGCAGTCTTTTATGATGAACTTTTTCTATAGATTTACATATAGTTTTAGTTCTACACGTGGTCTAATGGAGGAGGCACATTTGCCTAGGTCAGCTTCTAAGAAGCATTTCTCTACTCCACAGTCTTTGGTTACCCCTGACTAGGCTGTGTAGGAAGAACTTCCTACATATGCTCTTCTCTATTATTAGTTTAGTTACTGTGAAGGGATTTGATCTAGACCCCTCATATCTCCCTTCCAACAGTCAACATAACCCTGGATTCCTGGGTCTTCCAAGCTCCAGGAAGGGAAGGGAAAGAGCACAGTATCTCCTGCAAAAGATCACATGATCGCTCTATTACTGATAATGGAGAGAGAGATAATAGATAGATAGCAATTCCCTCTGTGCTGGGACATGTCCCACTGGTTCTACCCTTTTCACTTCTCTCTGGATTACTAAGCATAATAGGCACAAAAAGCCTGTTGACTGCTTACAGATTCCTCCTATGAGTTTTACTAGCAGAAGTCACATTTCAAGCCCATGTGCTCAAACATTTTGTGAAACCAAGTATCTCTAAGATACTGATGCTTTATATGCTCACTCTCTTTCAGACTGGATCTTGAAGCTTGTGAAAACAGGTATAATTAGCTATGTCACTCAGCTCAAGATAAAACTTGATAAAGCCTACATTCAAATAAGGTGCCAATCAAACAAATGCAAAATAACAGCAAGTCATCCTTTCTTCACAGCTAGCTTAATAGCATGAATTAATAACTGCAAATTACTTAGTTCAAGGGAGCACTTCTGTAGTAATTAAGGACACACTTAAACAGTCATGAGCAACTCTTTCACCTCTCTGTGGGTAGCCACCTTTTGTGCTGGATCATGGAGGGTGGTGGAGTGAGAAAAAGGGGTTCACAAGCACAAGAAATTAATGATGTCATACAAAGAAAGAGATGGAGATGAAAAAAATGGGCAAGGTCAGGGACACAGCACTGTCTATAAGTTGTGACAGCTAAATGTGAAAGTGGCTGTGGTAGCTCAGTACCCTTTTGGCTGCCAGATAGAACTGAAAATAGCTGATAGCAGGCATGGTTTTAGTTCTTTAAGATAAGGTCCACCATATGCAATTGTAGTGTTTGGTAGTGACAAGAGCAGAGCAGGAAGGACTCTGTAAAATCCTAGAAGCGCTTTTCAGCCCACAGAATCAGGAACATTGTCCAAGGAGCTGAAAAAACAATAGATCAGTATATTGCCAAACTGCGCAAAATGGCTGACTCATGTAATTATCAGTGCCACTATCGCCAAGCAGAACAATATGCCCAAATTAAAAAGGAATGTTAGAAAGACATGAGAAGACTCAACTGAACCAGTCTCATGCCAGTTTCAAAATCAGGGCTGGAAGGAAGCCGGGAATACATTGTATAAGACAAAAATTTACAAATGTTCTCATTCATCTTCCTGTCAGGCTGAGTGGGCACCCAGAGCAAGGGTCTAGCTGCCTCCAGAGAGAGGAGCTCTTTGAGCAAGCTGACTTGCCACCCTATGTCACCAAATAAGCAAATGAGGTGTAAGCTGGAACATCATCTTATGGAGTTTCTCAAGAGTAGGATCCAGGACTGATGAAAATGCCTGGCCTTCTCGCAGTACCCATCGCAAGATGAAACCATGAGGAACCTCAGCCAGCTGTTACCAGGCACTGAAACCCTGTTTCATATGTTGTGTGTTCATGCTTTATCCAGGAATGGCTTTTGGGTCACATTCCACCAGTATTGCTACTGTCAGGCACAAGGTAAATTTCCTAATTTTAATAAATTAAATTATACTAAATTAAGTTTTAACATTGCTGACACTCACAGAAACAAGCAAAACACACAAAAAAAACCTCACGCCATCCATTCTCAAATTTCTGCTTGCTGCCTTGAGGGTATCCACAACCACTAACATTAGCACACACATATGTAATAAACACACATAAACCCTCTGTGCTACCAGTACTAACACTAACACTGTTAGTGCCTAGAGCAAAGGCGTAACAGTGGAAAAGGAGTCTCTGGCTGAGAAGCAAAATCTCAACATTGGAATACTGCATAGTTTCAGTTAGTTCCTCAGAATAAATTATACATCCAAGAAGGAAGAAACATAAGTGGAAATAATCAGTCCTTGTTTGTGCAATGGGCTAGTTAATGGCCATGGACTTCATTGCATTCAAACACCAAGAACTATGTAAGAGCAGAAGCTATGAGTTCATTAGAAGAAACTAAAGGTTGACTCTCGTTGCTTGTGCTCACCCTTATTCAGCCCTTCACAGGCATTTCTGGAGAGCAGATACTTGGCTAGGCATCCTGTGTTCTGCTCAGTAACTATCAGAATAGAGTCAGAACATACCTCACCCATCAGAAAATCAAATGGAGAGCAGATTCATGTGGTCACAAGACAGATGTTCATTAAATCACCAGCCCACCTGTATAGTGTTAAGATGGGCAGAGAAGCCTTCAAAATGCTGCTTGTGTGCACATGAGTTAATACTATCCCTCCTTTCTGAGCTAAGCTGTAGTTATGTAGACCTTAAGATAATTGCTACCATATTAGCTACCTGGGAAGAGCATAGCATTTAAGATTTATTTTGCTATCCCTTATAAACAAGGCAATAAGGCTGTTAAAAATAGATTGTAGCTATGGAGGGAAGGTGTAATGCTGAAGTATAAGCAATGAAGAGTGTTTTACTCCTTGAGCATGCTTATTGTGGAATGATGGGTACCACATTCAGCAATGACTTGTTCCTCTCTCTTCCTGTTCAGGGATTAAAAATACCCAGCACACCTGACCAAAACTAGTTCTTTTTAGCTAATGACTTGCTAAGGTCCCAGAACTGAGAACTGCAATATTGCATGAAGTTTCACAAGACAATAACAAGCCACTATCTTTATCATCACCTCTCCTGACTGACTTGGTCATGTGGCCTACCCAATTACTGAACAAAAGCTGATTTGTCTGTGATGCGGCTATTTTTAAGAGCACGTACCAACTGATTGCTCACAAAGCCTTCATTATTTAATTCTGCAGTGAGGGGTTTGCAGATGTGAAAAATGCTTTTATATATTACACATAGCCATGAGCCTGTACATTTTCTCTTTTTATTTTCAGAGCAAAAGTTGGAACAAAGATAGCAGGACTAAACTAGAGCCCCTTTTTCTTGCTGGTAATCCTCTTGGACCCAGTCCAACTCTATTTCATTGAGTAACCCTTTCTTCTCTCACAGAGAAGAAACCCATTTCATCTCTCTTTTTATTTTCTTGAAGAAACACTGCATCCCCACGAGCAGCTGATCTGTAAATAGAAGCCTTGGTTGACATTACCAACACCTTTTCTTATATTTGGGGCATTTCTTAAATTATATGAGTTAAATATTTCATTAACCCATTCATGTTCTACCCAACCATAAGCTTCTAGGCCAACAAATATGTCATTCTGCTGCTGTAAGGGTGGAATCAGCATTTGATATTTGAGTATTAAATAATAGAGTTTTCGTGGCTAGGCTTTTAAAGGAATAGGTGAGATCTGGAATTTTCTTCTGAAGAAGTCTTATAGTCCTGCATCAGTATTCCATTTCTGGAGGGAAAAAAAAAAGTATCTTTTCTTCGTATTTTTATGTTCCTTTTATAATATTTATTATAAAAATTTAAGTTACATATTTTAAAATGGGATATCTAAAAATCTAGTTTCTACCCAGAAAATGTTTGTTTAACCAAAAACTTATCTTGAAATGACATTCATCAAAATCCATGTGTGTGCCTGGAGTCTTTCTTTCTATGCATTGTTATTTTATGAGAGAAAAGATGTTTTCTTGGGAAATTTCCAAACCACTTTTATTCAATATGTTTTCTGTTTGTCTAGTATCTGAACATTGATCCTCTAAAATCATCAGCAATAAATAGTTGTTTAGGTTTGAATTCTCCAGTCACTTAAACCCTGTATACTGCTGAGACAGAGGGTGGCTCAATGCAAAATAACAGTGAAGCCATGCAGGGTCAGTGATGGGTTTATACTTGTGTCTAGCATCTTAGGTCTAGCCGTGACCAGACCCATTTCTCTTTCACTGAAATGAGTTGAACCAAGATACTGGGACTAATATATTCCCAGAAATTGTTATGTGGACTCAGAATCATTGGCATATTTCTAAGAAAATAAAACAACCCTCTTAGCAAGAATGCTTGCATAGGCTGTGTTTACATCTGGGTAGAGAGGCACACCAAAAGCAAATCTGTAGCATGCAATAGCTGGTGCAAAGAAGCCAACACCCACACTATATAACATCTACGCTATACGTATTCTTGATGTTTTCCCTCTGACTACCTCCAGCTTGGCTCCATGGACAGAAATGTTCTAGTGTGGATGGACAGTACTAGGTTCACTTCTGCTTAACTTCATCTGAGACCACTTTGTGACAGAAACCAAAATTTTCATGTGGAAAAGTGGGTGAATGAGAATGGCTCACATAAATTTCCTGATCCAAACTAATGCACCATGTAGCTGCACACAATATCATACTGAAGCTTGTCCAAAACTACAGCGCATTTGAATAAAATTTTTGCCACTCACAAAAAGAGTTAGGTACAGTAATATGTTCTTTACATCTCTTGTTTTAATTTGTAGCATTTCAGACATACTTTTAAGGGAGAACAAGAACCTGTTGTGCATTTCATGTGTACAAAACCAGCTCAACCCATAATTGTGATTCAAATTACTCATGCCCTCTGGATTTTTTAAACATGATCTTATGCTGGATTATGTGGCAGGCAAATGAGGGACAGTGGACTTCTTGGGTAGGTGCAGTACATTGCACATCAGCTCACCCTGGCTGTGTGGAGATGATAACCATGCAAGCAAGATACTCCATGTATTCTACTATCTTAGGTTTCCTCCTAAATCCTTTTAAATCCTCTACAGCCATTCCTGAGCTTATGTTTCACCAGTTAATGCTAGCAGCATTCATCAAGGTTGTATCAAGCCCAGACAGATGTATCTACATGAGCAGTCACACTTCTGATTGTAGAGTGGACTTAACTCACAAGGGTTTCACCCCTAAATTGGTCCTGACTTCCTGAGGAGCTGCAGCAGAGAAAGGACATTATGGAGAAGGATCTATCTACTAAACTAGCAAGGTGACCAGCACTGTGTGTTATAGTCACCAGCTGCCAAACACTGCTGTGGTATTTCCTCTACCAGCCAGCAAACCTCATGGGATCATGCATTTTGATGGTGGTTCCACAAATAGTATAGATTGTCTTCATGGGAGTTTCCAGCACCAGCCCTTGAGGCATCAGACTTGGTGCTTGAAGGCTCTTCTCAAAAAGACACTTTGTACTCTGCTGAAGCTTGCCAGCCAGAGGGACATTTAAGAACCAAGCTGGTGTCTCAAAAGGAATAAAAATGCCTTCCTGATCAGATCACTCCCCTTCACCTGTGCTGGACACATTGGTATCTGTTGGTCCTACCTATATTTCATGGAAGCCAAGTTTTCTCTGAGGTTTTGTTTTTAAGAGCATGCACCAATAAGTTGCTCGCAAAGCATCCTTTCTTTAACTTTACAACAGAGGCTTTGCAGAGATGAAAATTCTTCTATATCTTGCACAAAGCCAAGAGCCCATATATACCTCTCTTTGTTTTCAGAGGGAAACTTGAAACATAAAGAGCAGGAGTAAATCAAAGCCTTTTTTATTTTTCTGGGTTTGTTTTTTGTTTGTTTTTTGGTTTTTTTTTTCTCTTTTTGCCATCTCTCTTGGGTCTGGTCCAGGCTCTTGAGTTTCTGTGCTTTCTGGACAGCTATGCAAAGTCACAGAGTTATGTGTGTGCAATTCATGGTACTTCAGTTGATTTTGATGGTTGGGCTTCAAATGCAATGGCAATACAAAGAAGGACCATGCAAAAAGCAAGAAAGTGTCCCTGCTAACATAGCCACCTGCTGTTCTTCCCTGGCGACAGCTGCTAAACTGGAAAGAAATTATATAAAGAATGAATGCAAGGGGATTGGTTAAAAAAGCAGATTGGGTCCATATTGCCAGTGGGATGACAAAGCCTATGTGGAATCCTGGGGTATTCTAAATTACAATTGTCTACTGATGCAGCTATGTAAACAACACAGGAAATGTGTCAGGAGATAATACTGCCCAACATTTCAATTTTTAAACATTTCCATTTTGGATTTGAAAATTATTATAGAGACCATAAAGCTAAGCAGCAGAGAGACAGTTCTAGCTCCTACCCTTAGTGTGTCACTGGTCAAGGCAGGGAGAAATAAAATCTTGGCCGGAATGGGGGAGTACTGTGTTGAATCTGGGGCTTTTCTTTCCTCCTAGAAAAAGGGGTTCTTAACTGAGACTCCGGGTGTCTCACAGAGGATTTGCTACAGACCCAGCCGCCATGCCCGCTCAATGACTCATTTGAAAACAACCATTTTCTGAGAGTCTTTGTTTATGGATATTTGAGCAAATAAATGTCAGCTCCTCCTCTCTGGTTATTAATGATGCAGTTGCTCAGCTCTGTCTGCACAAATTCTGCATCCTTATCTGGTGCCTCATCTTAGACACAAACTGAATGACTGAGATAAGCCATGTGCATCTCCTGTACTTCAGCATCATCAGCAACAGCTAATCTCCTCTGGGATCACCAACCACACTCTACCTGCAGGGGATCCATGGGGGTGGTTATTATAACAAGAGCTATCATTTATTCATGTCCAGATACTTTCCCTTGAAACCCATGGGAGGAGGTAAGGCACAGTCTTGTCTAAGAAAAACAGGATTAAAGTGACCTCTGTAGGGAAGGCCTAGACAACCCACCTGGTAGTCAGGTCAAGAAATTAAAGACTTTATGATTCTCCTTTCCCCTCACATCATAATTTTTGTAGGGCTTGGAGTACAGGTCACTGAAGATTTAGGTACAAGAAGAATATAGCAAAGCAGGTTGAATTTTTTTTTAATAGAAAGTGCCAGTTCATCTCTATCTTGGACGATTCAAAAGGAAAGAATTAAAACTACTAAATTCCGCATTGAAAGTCATGATCACCAAATGTTCTAGGCTATTTTCCTTTTCATTTTTTATTTCAAACTATACACTGTGGAACAATTTTATTTAAAGATTAAAATCTAAACAGAGCATTTTAAAAAAACTGATTTATTGTGTCATTTTTTAGTTCACCAATCTAAATTAATTGTTCATTTCACATCATTTTGCCAGTTCAAGAAAGGAATATGAAAAACAAGTTCAGAAACTGAAAAAAAAATCCTTAAGAGCTTTTTTCATAGACATGTATTTGTCTAACAAGAGCAAATGAACAGTTTTGACTCTATCTGATAAGTGCAATGACAATGATGGAAAAATAGACTATAGTAACACTGTATCTTCTAGGCTATGAATTTTGTCTCTGTCTAAATTTTAGCCATATTTTTAAGCATGACTGATGTCTGTAATAACCTTATCTGTAATTTTATTCATGCACTTGTACAAACAAAAAATGAGACTTCCTGAATTTCAGCAATTGAGCTGACTTAAGATACACATTTGTGTGCATGCATCATGTAGTGGGGAAAAGCCAGAAGACCTGCACCAACCATCACCCTTTCTCTCCCTTGCATCTTTCACCTCTTACTAACTGGAACCCAGTTGCTCATTGTAAGTCCCTGATCAACTTTTTTTTTTACACTTGCAGTTGCTGTAGCAAAGAAAGAAGCATAAAAATGATTTTATTGTTTAGGAGCCAGAGATATGGATTGTCTTTTATTTCCTAGCTCTCTCAAGCTAGGAGACTGCAGCCTTAACCTTAATTGATCCCGAAATGCTCATGAAATTTCCTATAGTCCCTGATTCCAGACAGAACTAAGGACTGTGTTTTGTCTGAGACATTCATATAGACTTATTGCCAAATTGTCTGAGTGTCTCACAGTCCTCCCTGTATTTATTTTCCCAGTATCTCTAGGAGAACTCTTTTTAGCTAGAAATGATACAGATTAAGGCTCTCCCCAAGATCTTCATTAGGTACCTGATATCTATTCAAATGGAAAAATCCCACTGATTTCCATGAAAGCAAAGCTGTTAAGTACACTGGGGCCCACAAATATGGGCACACAATTGTGGTGGCTTAGCAAATTATCACTTCCTCCTCTGAGGTTTAAGGTAGCCCCTTTCAACTCATGGTTAGGACCAGGTCAAATATTTTTGGGTGTGTCAACTGATGTACAATGATGACTCCATTCCCTTAATACATGTAGCTGCACTATTGTACCAAAATTGAAGAACTTTTTTAATGAAGAGATATGTAATCACTCTTAGGAAAAAACTAATCCTTAGGCCTGTTTGTGTAGTTTTTCTATTTTAGTTTTCATCACAGCCCATTAGAGACCAAGCAGGACTTCGTGTTCAGCTGCTACCTTTATTTTCTTCCGTTGTGCTTTTTCACTTGTATGTATGGGACTGCACAGGTAAGTTTGGGAGCAGAGTATTAATTTTAGTTTTAATTCTCAGTCATTTAGGAGCCACCTTCTGATGGATCAGTTTCCAAACATTCTTTTAAGTGACTTACCCATAGTCACACACATCATCAGGACCTATACTTGCATCTGTTTATGATAGAGGTTATATTAACGTCATCTTTCATGTCATTGCTCTGATGAACTGCATACCAGCTATTCCAAACAGCTCAAAAAATGTAGGCTTTCAGCACTTAAGAAATAATTTTTTGTAACAGGTAAAAACAGACAAATAAAAAAAATCCTCTTCACTGTGGCAAATACTTTGGAAAAGTGACAATAGCCCACATTTCCTCGGAGCTGACGGAGGATTCCCCTTTGTGCCAGGAGCTCATGCCTCTGAATCGTGTTCCTTTTCAGACCGAGGTTAGTTATTCAGACCAAAGCTGGTTATTGGAAGGCTTATGGACCCAGCTGCCTTTCTGTCCCTCAGCTAGAGCAGCAATGCCCTTTGGCAAAGGAGCAGAATGATCGGCTGTGGGTAGTAACTCCAACATGTACATGAGGCAAAAGAATCTGCCTGATTTAATTAGCTCAGCTCTTGCTCACAGTTTCAGTGTAGACCCAAAATAAGATAAACCCAATGTGTCTGTTTTAGTCAGTGATAGGAGCTTAATTCTGTTATTGTGTTATCTACAAAGGCAGACAGATATTAGATAGATAGATGAACAGATAGATAGATAGAACAGCCTGAAGTCACTCTAGTGATAAATCTATTTATTTCACTGTATTTATACGTGATAATCTTCTTGGCTGAAAAATGCCCTCAAAAGACATCCCTGCGGCATCAGTTTGCACAAACAAAGGCAAAGCAGCAACAAACAAATAACTCCATCTCACATGCTGCATGGGACATGAAACACACAGCAAGCACTTTCCCCCGGAATGCTTCCAGCAAAATTTTACCAGAGGCAGTTTTGATGGAGACTTTCTATGATTGCTTGGGGATCTGTGTGCACATGCCACTATTCTGAGGGGAAGAGAAATGCATTTGTGAAGCTGCATCATGAAACGCAAAGAAGTTGGTGTAAGATCATCTCTGGAGTCGTGTGCATAGATTGATTTATTTTCTAAATCTGGTAACCATATATATTTTTAAGAGTATGTTTATTTGGATGGGAATACACATAAAGGGTGGGGAAATACTAAGCCCTATTTCTGGGGAATCTGCTTCAATGTATTTACACAGAACAGCCTCTGTGGGATGAAAAAAGGGTTGGAAATGGTCCCAACAGAAGATTAGGGGTAAGGGAAGGGTCACACTTTTCCTGAATTATCTGTTATCATCAGAGACAAGATACTGATTGAGATGAACTTTGGCATGTTCTTATCTGACTTCTTTAATACTCCTGTCACAAGAATATTTTACCTTTCTGGACAATGATATCTTTTCTAGCTTTTACCTGCTCTCTGTTATCCAGCAGAAGCTGAAACAAGATAGTAAGCAGGGAGTAAGCACTGACTTGAAACATAGGCAGGAGCCAATTGCTTAAGCCATTTAAGACCCTTTTTGGTATCCTCAGCATTTTAATGAGCCTGCCAGACAGGGGTATCTAGTTCCAAACCCCCTGCCACTGATAGGGACACCTACTAGGCGAGGTTGCTTAAAGCCCTATTCAGCCTGGCCTTGAACTTCCAGGAATGGGGCATTCACAGCTTCTCTGGGAAATCTGTTCCAGTGCCTCACCACTGTCATAAAGGAGAATTTCTTTCTCATATCTAATGTAAATCTCCTTTCTTTCAGTTTAAAGATATTCACCCTTGTCCTAGCACTGCATGCCCTTGCAAAAAAGCCCTCTCCAGATTTCTTGTAGGACCTCTTCAGCCACTGGAAGCTGCTGTAAGGTCTCTCTGAAGCCTTCTCTTCTCCAGGTTGAACAAGCTCAACTCTCTCAGACTCTCTCACAGGAGAGGTGCTTTAGCTCCCTGATCAACTTTGTGGCTTTCCTCTGGACATGCTTCAATAGGTCCATATCCTTCTTATGTTGAGGGTCCACAACTGAATGTAATACTCCAGGTGGGGTCTCACGAGAATGGAAAATCACCCACCTTTACCTGCTGGTCATGCTCTTTTTGATGCATCCCAGGCCACGGTTGGCTTTCTGGGCTGCAAACACACACTACCAGCTCATGTTTTGCTCCTTGTCAACCACTAGCCCAAAGTCCTTCTCCTCAGGGCTGGTCTCAATGCATTCTGTGCCCAGCCTTTACCTGTGCTAGGGATTGCCCCAAACCATGTGCAGGATCTTGTACTTGGCCTTGCTGATCTTCATGAGGTTCACATGACCCACCTCTCCAGCCTGTCAAGATCTTGCATCCCATCCATCCAGCATGCTGACAGCACCACACAGCTTGGTGCCATCTGCAAACACGCTGAAGGTGCACTCAATCCTACTGCCCATGTTTCATATTTCACTAAGGCACAGAGTCAGAGCTGTTGAGTCATAGGAAACAAGAGTGAATACTTTGGGCCACCTGGCCTTCAAGGGAATCAGCTAATTCATCTATCTTACCATGCAGATAAGATTTCATCAGACTTTTCATCATCTTATTTAAACACAAGCCTGGTAAAGTCCATCTCCCTTTTAACACATTATTCATTTTACTCCTTTCCTCATGAAAATTCCTGCCTGGTGGTCAAACACCAGCAGCCAGTGTCATTGTCAAATGTGTCATTTAAGTCCCAATAAATCATTATTAGTGCCAACATTGTTTGGAAACATGGCTATTAATAGAGTGCTCCAATAGAATTGCAGAGAAGCTGCCAAGCGAGGGGTGATGGGTGAGCTGGCATCACCCCCACTTTTCCAACAAGGACTCTTTCTCCACCACTCAAAATGGCCAGCAACTGTGAAGACCAGCCAAGCAGAATGGCCCATCTGCCTGGTTAGGGCAAACCCCTGTACAGGCCCATAGCAAGCTGAGCCTGACAAAGAAGATAGGTTCTGTCACAGGGAAAGACATAAAAAAAGGGCTTTTAAGTCAGAGCTGGAAGTGATGGTTCACAGCAGCAAGGCTGTATCCAATTGCCTGTATTAGCAGCTGGCTCAGAGAGGTATTTTGACATGTCATGGCAAACAAGACCTTCTCTCTTCCCCATGTGAGAGTGCTCACTCCCCCATGCACTTCAATGTTGTGGTGATGAGTCAAAGAAGGTTTGATAGATGGATGTTTGAAAAAGCAGGGTAGCACACACCGAGCAGCAAAGCACATGAAGACCAAGTGTTTATTTTCTGTGTACAGCAGCATAAATCCCAAGCACCCATCCCTCCCGCAAAGGGGAGCAGCCTGGCTCTCAGTGCACACCATCACCCCCATCCCACCTCCCCCTGAGACAACGTGGCTGGATTTGCCATCTAGCACATGGAGCTGGCTGATAGCACTTATGAGGGGTCTGGGGAGAGGCAGAGGTGCTGACTGTGAAGGCACAACAGGGAAAGAGGGAGAGTTTGACATCAATCTCAGGGAGCACCCAGGATGCTCACAGATCACAAAGCAAAGCTTTACCTCTGAATTGTAAGAGGTTGCTGCTGCTTTTGCCATTAGACATCTGGTTCAGAAGAGTAAATACCAGGGAGTAAGATTTCCTGGGAATACAATATCTTTTCCCTCTCCTCTTTCCTTCTCCAATAAAACAGAAATGCCCTCAAGATAAGCTCTCATCATGTTTTTTTTCCCTTGTTGGGTGAATGAGAGTCACTTTGTTATGAGATTCTGTACTACCAGGGAGCCTGAACTGCTTCAGGCTTTTCCTCCTAAAACACTGTCTTTTCAAACTACTTCCATCATAGAGAGTGACCCAAGGGAGACCAGCCCTATGGAGCTCCCTTCAGGAGGCATTTGCTTCACACCTATGGAAACACAAAGGAGAAGACCACACAATAGCTTGTGTGCAGCCATGGGCCTTGCATGGGTGTCTGTAGAAAGGTGCAATTAGGGCAATGGTAAACAAACCTTCGATCTTCTCCAAACGCATCTCAGGGAATGCACATGTGTGTGTGTTTTGGCAGAGGGGGAAAAGGATGGAGAGCAAGTATCACAGCTGCAGGTAGCAACTGAGATACTTGCCACCTTTCTCTTCCCCAAGTCTGAAACCACAAACGTCTTGGCTTGCTTCTTCCCCCTCCCTTCTTTCTTGCACTTTCTAAGACTCTGCAACTCACACGAAAACACGCAGCCTTAATTGGCACTGTCATTTCCAGCTGACAGATCTCCCATAAAACACACCCAGCAATAAAAAATGTAATCCTCTTGCCCTCCCCCACAACGAAGTTCAATTAAAGTGAGACGAGGAAGACTCCAGTGGACGGCTGTAGGCAGACTGCAATTTGCTGGATTTATGAAAAAACGTTGTAATCATGCCAATACTTTGATGAGGACCAGTTTGTGCTAACAAAATGAGGTGGTATTTACACACTGGAAGACATTAAATCCCGCTGAACTAATGGGTGGGTTTTAAGGCTGCCCTAGGTGCATCCCCATGAAACCCAGTATGATTCACCATCAAACATCAACTCCTACCCACTCTCCTGAGCTTTGTGCTTCTCACAAACACTCCTGGATGGTTTGCTTTCCTTCCTTTTTACAGCACTGCTAACTTAATCAGAGTTAGGGACTCTGCATACATTTCTCTTTCGTGTGCAACTTCATGAAATCTTGCTGGTGTTCATGTGGTGAACAGTACTCAGATCCAGACTGAAGGGAAGCATGGGATGCAGAAAGGAGAAAGCCCCTCTGGCCAGACCCCTCTATCCTTTTGTATGGTGGGGATCTTCAAGGACTGATTCAGTTTGGAGCTGTGCCCCATGACCTCAGCCCCTCCAATAAGAGAATCAGGTGGGAGGTAAGGGGGAAACGCAAGCTGTTCTTACCTCCTGACCCCATGATATTTGAGCCCTCCCCTGCATGCAGTCACAACACCTCCTCTGCCCCCTTCCTGGCCAGGAGACAACACCATGGTGCATGGAGTTGGCAGAGGAGAGGAGCATCAGTAACCAGGGTGTTACTGGCCAGGGGTGGGCAGGGAGGAGAGGAGCAGGCAAAGGCAGAGGGGGGAGCTGGGCTGAGAAAGGTGGTATCGTAGCAATTATGTGGAGCCTTCACAAGGGAAACCACAACCAGATGTGCTTGCAGTGCTGCAGCAGGACCTTGAGGATACAACTAACGGGCACCTTCTGATGCTGATCTCTGAGGCAGGTGGAGTGAGGGGGCCAGGTTTGTTCAGGAAGTGGGAGATGGGAGGAGGAAAAGGCAAAGCATATCCTGAAGGCTGGTGGGAGCAAATTTACCCCTTGCCCTCTGGCAGGGGGCTGAGATGAAATGCCATGACCAAGGTACAAGGGGAAAAATGGGGAGGGCACAGGAAATGTCCCAAGTCTTTGTTTTTGGGTTTTGTCACCATCAGCCCTTGAAAGAAAAGATGAGGGCCTTCCTGGCGGCAGAAGAGGTCCCTGAGGAGGCAGGGCTGGTGAGCAGCACTCTCTGACGCTCAAAGCCAAGGCTTCAGAATCGATGTGGATAACTATTCTGGCAGCACCAAGAGCTAGTGAGATGCTCCTCCTATTTCCCCACTGCCTTGCTTCTTGGGTGGCCACTTCCCTGGGGCGGAGAGGGAGTGCAAAGCACTGTGTTATAGGAAGGAAAGGGCAAGGTTAGGTGTGGGGCAGGAGGAGAGGGCAAGGAGGACTGGAGGAAATTGGTCTCCCCATCTCCGCTGCCACCTCAGCATTGTGCTGCTGCTCCCCAGGTGCCAGTTCCTTCCTCATCCCCACCGAGATACCTTTCTGTTCAGCTCCCATCATGAGCTAGAGCCCCACAGAGCTTGGAGCAGCCATGCTGGTTGGGATAAGGGTCCCAGTCACAGGTTCAAGCCCATGGGTTTGTGCGCCTGCATGTGCTCTTTTGTGCACAGGCAGCAGCGAGGGGAGAGGAAAGTCAGTGCCAGATTTTCCCAGGCTTTGCACTGTGCCTCTCTTTGCTGGCGGCTCTGCCAGGGAGAAGGAGAGGTAGGCAGCCAGGAACGCAGGCTATGAGCGGAGGGGGAGGTGGAGGAGGTGGCTGCTTCGGACAGGGATGCTGGCTTGTGCTGTGGGTCTTGGTGGTGATAGATCCTTGTGGGATGCAGTGCCACAGTGCCTGTGGGGGAAGCTTGTACTGTCTGGCGCTGCTTGCATGTTCTCTCATCTTTGATAGAAACAACTGAATTTGCAAACTTCTTTCCCACAAGAAAAGCCCTCAGTGTTCACAGGGGAACAGATTAGAGATTGTCCTAAAACTGCATAGTGGCCAGGGCAGCAGGGAAAGGCAAGTACCAGATGATTTCCTTGGAATGCAACAAATCTCACAGTGTGATAAGAGCAACAATAGCTTTCCCTCCTTCCCTCCCTCTGACCTCAGACCCAGCACCTCACAGGATCTTCCTCTCTGGGCAAGTGCTTTGCAGCAAAAGCAAAGCAAAGGTGAAGCCTAGTGAACTCTGGGGTGAATGAAGCCAGAGGGACTGGTGGAAGGCAACAGGGAGGCAAGAGATGCCTCCCTGCCACTGGTGCTCTGCTTGCACATGGCTCCTCTCTAAGACAGCACTGGTAAGATCCAGGCACTGGGGAAATCTCCAAGCAAAATTCTGAGCTCTCTCTGCCTCAACCATAAGTCTTCTTCTCATACAGAAAATAACTCTAAATACTATATTCTCTGCTCAGCCCCAGCCCATGGATTTGGATCTCACGTTCCTCCTAGGCATCTGTAGAGCTCCACTACTCACAGGTACAAAAAATGCTCAGCAAATCTGCCTTTCCTCTTCCTTTCTTCACTGCATGATTTTTCGTCTCCATCTACTCTGCCCTTGAAAATGGTCAGTGATGTCTCTGGGCTGTGTAGATGACAACATCCAAAAGTAAGTGGAAAGGGTAGCTTTGTGACTGATAGCTGCAGTCTGTGTGCAAACTGAAGTAAATTACCCTACCACAACATTACACTCAGTTCCCAGTTTAGAAGCTAGGCCTAGACCCATGAGAGCTGGAAACATTTCTTTAAAAAAATTCAAGCTTTTTTTTTTTTTTTTTTAATTGTTTTAACCCATTTACGATTA